>JAQGDQ010000107.1:250000-344513 GCA_030141605.1 Tubiluchus corallicola
ATAGGGCCTGATTAAGTGTTTTGTAGATAAGCATTCAGCATTTTCAGTATTTTTAATCTCTTGCAAATATGAAACACCAATTTTCAACATAGGATAATCATCATCATCATTATGTCACCTTCGTTTTCTTCACTACCATCACCATCATCAACATCGTCAGCAGCAGCAGCTCCACCATCACATATCGTTATCGTCGTCGATGCTATTATATATGAAATTGCCGTATTACATCTCATTTGATCACGTTACATTTACACTAGATAATTTTAAAAAGGACTATTCGGCTAAAACAGTAACAATGTTTTCAGCAACACGGGAAACCTCATTTGTTCATGCCATCAGTTCAGCTGGAGTTATGTACACGTTGACCCGAAACTGTAGTTCTGGAGAATTTGAAAACTGCGGTTGTGATGACAGGCGCAAAGGCCAAGGTATTTATATTTTTGACAATTATTTGAGACGCACCTGTATTTACTAAAACACCGTTACCACACTTTCATTAGAAATAGAACTACAAACACTACATCTGAATTTTAAGTTGTAATGTTTCCGAAAATAAGACAGGGCCGGCAGTGCGTGCTTAGCTGCAAGGTTAAGTAACGCCAGATCTGGTTAGTTAATGGAGAGGTGACAGCCGATATTCAGTCATTTCTTTTCTCGAGGAAGACACGCGCATGCAATTGTACGTACTGAATATTTTTGCTGGGTCACTGTCTCATCGTACAGGCTTATCCCTGATGATGAGTGAGAATAGTTCGGGTCCCGCCACACTCGTTTTGAGATGACGTCTTACCAAGTTGCGAAACTGTGCAAAAAGACGTGTAAACTGAAGTGAATAGTCTTTGAAATCTCGGAATAGGTGTATGATATAGATGTCTCTTGGTATTAACACATCGTGACTGATCATTTTTGCTCTGAAAGGCGTTTTATTATATAGTTCCATATTTAGTATAGTATAGTTTAGTTTAGTTTAGTTTAGTTTAGTTTAGTTTAGTTTAGTTTAGTTTAGTTTAGTTTAGTTTAGTTTAGTTTAGTTTAGTTTAGTTTAGTTTAGTTTAGTTTAGTTTAGTTTAGTTTAGTTTAGTTTAGTTTAGTTTAGTTGACACCTAGAAATTACATCTATGGAAAATTCTACCTGTCAAATATCTTCGCAGTTTGTTTCTTAATACTTTGTTTCTGCCATCTTTGTGTTTTGTTTTGTTATAGCAGCTCCGGGCTGGACTTGGGGTGGGTGCAGTGACAATGTCAAATTTGGAGAGCAAATAAGTAAGCAGTTCGTAGACGCTTTGGAAACTGGGAAAGATGCAACAGCTTTGATGAATCTGCACAATAATAAAGCAGGGAGAGCAGTAAGTTCACTTAACACCTTTATTTATATTAACATAGTAAAGCACAATTGAATATTTTCACTACTTAACGCAAAGTGTAATAATAGAAATTATGAATAATTGAAATTAAAGGCGTACTAACTTTTTTAGTTTAACACTGATTTTAGTAGATGGGGACTCTACCACGTAAACAGCGCTAGTAATAGCGTAATATGCATAACGTGGTGCTATCTACTGGTAAGAAAGATGAGGTATTTTAAAGTGACGCCTCTTTGATTAATAAATATAATATTTTTTGAATTTCTGGCTTGAATTTATTTTTTAAGTTGTTTGTTGTTGAATTTTATTTTTATTTGTTACAAAACTGAATAACTAGAAAACTCGATTGCAAAAGTTGCCTAACGGCCAAATGCAGCAACAGCCAAAGAAACAATTGATCACGTGTCGAAGGTCGTAGAAGTACATGCTATCTCTAAATTGAAATACAGATTGCTCTTGCAGTATGTTTTAACTTACGTCTACTAGAATATTTGTTTGCATTGATTATGGTCAAGATTAAAGAGCAAAATTTGTTGTTATCAGGCGGTCCGCCATACTCTAAAACGAACCTGCAAGTGCCACGGCGTATCCGGAAGTTGTTCGACGCAAACATGTTGGCTGCAGTTGTCCGATTTCCGGAAAGTTGGCGATTACTTGAAGAAGAGATACTGGAAAGCGGTGAAAGTTGACTATAAAAACGGCGAATTGAAATTGATGAATACAGGACGTATTGAAGAAATACCTTCCCTAAAAAGGAGGAGTCTCGTCTATTTGGAACCATCCCATGACTATTGCAAAGCTAATATTACAGAAGGTATGAAGTCCGGTACGATGTTTAATTTATTTTTCTTTGTCTAACTTTACCTTACCTTACTCAACTTTACAACTTTACAATATACTTAGCTTTACTTTGTTTTGCATTATTTTTACTTTACTTTACTTTGCCATATTTTGCTTAAAGTTAATTTACTTTTCTTTACTTCACTTTGCCGTATTTTGCTTTGCTTTGCTTTACTTTGTGTTACTTTACTTTGCTTTGCTTTACTTTACTTTGCTTTTCTTTGCTTTGCTTTACATTAATTTACTTTACTTTACTTTACTTTACTTTACTTTACTTTACTTTACTTTACTTTACTTTACTTTACTTTACTTTACTTTACTTTACTTTACTTTACTTTACTTTACTTTACTTTACTTTTACTTTACTTTACTTTACTTTACTTTACTTTACTTTACTTTACTTTACTTTACTTTACTTTACTTTACTTTACTTTACTTTACTTTACTTTACTTTACTTTACTTTACTTTACTTTACTTTACTTTACTGTACTTTACTTTACTTTACTTTACTTTACTTTACTTTGCCTTACTTTACTTTGCTTTGCTTTACCTTACTTTGTTTTACTTTACTTTACTTTACTTTACTTTACTTTACTTTACTTTACTTTACTTTACTTTACTTTACTTTACTTTACTTTACTTTACTTTACTTTACTTTACTTTACTTTACTTTACTTTACTTTACTTTACTTTACTTTACTTTACTTTACTTTACTTTACTTTACTTTACTTTACTTTACTTTACTTTACTTTACTTTACTTTACTTTACTTTACTTTACTTTACTTTACTTTACTTTCGGTATTGTGATATGTGGGTAATCCTCAGAATACAGGTTATGCATATATTTATATTGAAACAAAATCGCGGCTTTCTGTAAGCATTCCTATCATTTTTCATTGACAGTAACAAATGGGTCATGAAGTTTCTTGTTTAGCTTTTTTATGCGAGATGTTTAACCGTTTCGTTAGTTGAACTCAATCTTTTGGCGTTTTGGTGCTAAACTTTTAAGCCTCTGTTTCTGCGACCCATATATAGCATAATGATTATTACATCCTTTGACTTGGTGCCCAGTTAGATGAACAAAGTCTTTCTTCACATAATAAATTTTATTTTTAATACCAAGCGCTGATGCACATTTATCAGTTTGCTAAATTAATAAAAGTATCATGACGTAAACATGTACTGTCAAATTTAGAATAGGTAAAAAAGTTCTCATAACTATAAGCTTAATCTTGATCTTATTGTCGCTGCATTCTTGGGTTTTTTTAAGACAAATGTGTATCAGTTCACAATACAAATTTATGTGGCTTTCAATGAATTACAGGACATGTTGGAACAGCGGGCAGGCTTTGCTCTAAACGAAAGGGAAAAGAAATTTCACAATCAGAGAGACGAAGCTGTAAAACCTTGTGTAAAAACTGCGGTTTGAAAGTTCGCCGACAGACCCTGCAACTGTTTACAAGCTGCAATTGTAAATTCGAATGGTGTTGCGAAGTAAAATGTGAAGAATGTCGTGAAACTGTTGATAAACTAACTTGCGTGGCATGATAATGCCAGTGCAAGTCTGAAATGTAAATATTATTATGTCTTATAATACTGTGTGTTAAGTTTTCTTGATGCCATCCAAAATAGCCACTGTGGGCATGGCACTGTAATCGATTGTGTCCTCTGCCCCGCCTGCCCCGCAAGTGTGTGAATAGCTACTGCCAAATTCTTTTCAACTTAACTATTATTTCACAGAAACTTACAATTATTATTGTTATTATGAGTTTATTTCGTATAAAAAATATACAGCTCACAAAGATAAAAATGTTAGTAAAACAGGTAATGCGATATTAGTAAAATAACATATCTACAGACATTCAACTTTATAATAACCACACATTGTAGTTCCCTTGTAATTATATTACATTATACAGTGTTGTAAGGAGCTATAATAGATATCTTAAAACATAATCTTTAAATGAGTTCTTAACCTTTAATTTTACATTTTCGTTTAGGATTTAGAGCTACAGTACAACCATGTTTAAATCTTAAAGTTACTTGACTGTTATTTACATAGTAGCATGGCTTTGGAATTCTCAATGTGCAGGAGTTTACAATTTTTCTCACAAAGTTTAATTTTCGACTATCTACTAAATAACTCGCAGGCAATGCGCCACAAAAATACATTAACAATTTGACGCTTTCATTTTGTCTAAAATCGAATATTTTTCTATAAGCAGTGTTCCATTTTACCCTAATGGCATTAACTTCATTGTCTGATATACCCCCAATTTCGCATCCGTATAACAAATATGTATGGTAGACATTGGGTAGACAATATGTATTGATCAGAGTTTTAGCTACTATGTCATTACGATTATGGCCCATACTTGAGAGAATATTACATTATAAATTTTGTAGAATTCATTTAAGACGAAATCATCTCTTGAATTCCGAATCAATGTGGCAGGCTTTTCTTGCGTGCTTTGATAACTTATGTAGTTCACGATAAAGTTTGTATTTGTGTAGTAGGCAGGTCTTTCACGTTGCAAAATAATTGTGATGATTTATGTTGGGTTGCAATTTTAACGTAATGTTCTTTTCTTGTTTGCTCGCAGACATTGTATACAATAATGGGCGTATTAACAAATAGGCTAACTAGGCTAAAGCCTAGGGCGCCAAAGGTCCGAAGAGCGTCACGTTTTAGAAAAAATTCTTATTTTACTTGGAAAATGTGTGTACTTTCATATTCATGTAAAGGGCGCATTTTCTAATACATCATTTTATATTAGTGAGAGCAACTTTTATATAAGTGCCACATAACGAACAGGTGCAAGGTATTACACAAAAAGCAGTTGCGCAGCCTGCGCTGTGCAAATACATGTTAATAATAATGACCACGTAAAACTAGGTTAATAGTGTTTCTAATACACCACAAGTAATTGTTTATCGTGCTCATTATATAAGTTCGCAATAGAAATGGACCAGACAGAATAATCAGCCTAGGACGCTGTAAAGTATTGATACGCCCCTGTACGCAACAAAGTGGATTCACGATAAGTGGTTAAAATATTCGACTACTTGATTTTGAACGCAGTTTAGTGTAATAAAGATGGCCAACAATCGTTGAAAGCATGTTTTTCGATGATTGATGACTTTTTATTATGGTAACTCTATACTTCATTAACAAGTATTATTAAACTATTCATTCATTAAGCATAATAATTTTGGTAATGTAAACCTCAGTTTCTGAACAGCGAAAAACTGTATGCAGTTTAATTTGTTTAAACGGTTTGTGCAGTGTTTGTTTCGTTTTCTTAAGTTGGTGAACGAAACTCTTTGACAATTACTGACAGTAAATTAATTTTATTAAACGTTAATTATCTATTGATTAAGTATCATGTATTAAATAATCTGTAATTCGTTGACAATTTCACTGTGTTTTTTGAACATAATTTGCTATATTACTGGCTCAAGTCAGCCTGATTATGAGGAATTAGTTTTGTTATGTATAGCTTTGATTGTTTTCCTGTACAGAATGTTAATATCCGTGACGTTTTAGAAAAATAATAATCACTCGTTAAACTATAGATTCTAATAATTATGTTTGATGGTTTTTTATCATTTATGTACATAAGGGTTGGCCTCATAGTACCTTAAGCAATGCCCACGAATGTACCTGTTGTTATCGTCAATCATGATGATGATGATGATGCTGATGACCACGACGAGGTTATTGTTGTTGTTGTTGCTGCTGCTGCTGCTGCTGTTGTTGTTGTTGTCGTTGATGATGATGGTGAGGATGATGATGATGATGCTGATGACCACGACGATGTTATTGTTATTGTTGTTGCTGCTGCTGTTGTTGTTATTGTCGTTGTCGTTGATGATGATGATGATGCTGATGACCACGATGATGTTATTGTTGTTGTTACTGCTGCTGTTGTCGTTGTCGTTGTTGATGATGACGACGACGATGATGGTGATGGTGATGCTGTTAGTGAATGTAGTGGTGATGGCAATGAACAAAGAGATGTTCCCTGCTGGACTATTAAAATGTCTGTGATGTTTTGTGTTTACAAGTTTCCGTCTGAGCGAAGTATTTTCGTTTCTAATAAATGTAGGTCTATACTTAAGAAAATTGTGATGCAGAAAGGCTACGTACGTAACAACTTTTTGAGCTCTCAGAAGCTACACGGATCAGTTATTACACTACATGTAGTCGTGAGTAGTTAAATAGCTAAAAGGAAACACCAGCATCCTGTTCCACAAACTATTGTATGTTGTTGTTTGTGAGCACGAGTCTTGTATGAATTACGTATATATACAGCCCTCATACCCTTGAACATTTAATGCGATAGTTTACTGTCGAAGCAAGACTGCAGGACGTATGTTACCTCAACGTACAGTCGTAAATGAATTCATAAAGACACTGAATTTCAGAAATTGAATTAAGAAACATTTATACGCCAACAACGTTGCAAGACATTTTGAAATGGATTCGTCAAAGACAATTTTCATGGTTTGTGTTTTTGTGGGGCTAGTTGCTAACTTAGGATACGGTAAGTTTGCATTATTATAATTTGAAATCATAGTATTCTATACGAATCTATGTTCTATACGTACAGTATCTATAGACTTGTTAAGAATAACTTAGAGTAATACTCTTTGGTGTTTTTTTAATTTAGAAGTGACAACGAAAAGTTTTTTGACAAGTACCGTACAGTATAGACATACATAACTTACAGTAATACGGTATGGTAGTTTTAATTTACAAGTGACAACTGAAAGTTTTTTGACAAGTACCGTACAGTATAGACGTACATAACTTACAGTAATACGGTTTGGTGTTTTTTAATTTAGAAGTGACAGCTGCAAGTTTTTTTGATAAATTGAAACATCCACCAGAAAATGAATGTCTCCTAAGCGGTGAGTACTGTTCTTTCAAGTTGTTACAGTGATAAATTAGAATTCCGTTGTCTAGATTAAATGCACTTACTATTAACGGGATCAAAACAAATGGTGAATTACTTTTGCAAGAGGTTACTTACATCTAATCGCTCCTACGCTTGTTTGTTTTGAACTTCCACCTACGTTTTCAGTTCAGATACGTCGTAATTGTTGTTAAATTTCGGAAATGTTTATTAAGTAATAGAGAACGTCCATTATGGTGGTGCACTCCGGCAGAGAGACAGCCACCACGACACTCGTAAAAGGAGTTTTCTTGGTTACAGGTTGTTGGGCTCCAGTTACGTATTACTGTTTTGTGTGGCCATGCGATCCCAGAATTAAGCAGTGTGGATATCATGAGAAATGTGTGTAAGTATCAAATCGTAAGTACAATAAATTGAATAGGACTTTGAATAGGACTTTTTAATCTCTGCATGGGAATTTGGCTTTTGTTTTAGCTGTTTGCTTGCTTGTTTGTCTGTTTGTTTATTTGTGTGTTTGTGTCTGCTGTTTGTTTATTTGTTTGTTTTTGTGTTTGTTTGGTTTTTTGTTTTAACGGTTGTAATTTTGCAGGTTACGGTTGCATCAGATGACCTCTAAATATAGATTGTCAGAAAGCCACAATAGATTGTCAAAAAGCCACAATAGACTGTCAGAAAGCCCCAACCATTTATCCTATGTAACGGTTAAATGATAAAAATATCGATACACATCAACAGTTTAAAAGTATCCAATTTTATTAATAATAATTAGACGGTTTTTTTTCTTATTCCAGGGCTTGTGATACTTGCAAGGCGTGTTGCGTTGACGAGAATTATACAGTTGTCAGACCTCAGATCAAAGGATAAAGCATCCCATCGTTTTATTTTTATTTATATTTAAACAGTAATTATTTAGGTTTCTAATATTTATATATATATATATATTATAACAATTATATATATATATAATAATTAAAACTACAACAAATATAATTTCATTGTAGTCTTCCGTGTTTTAATAATTTTTCTTTGTCATTTTTACTGGAACACATGATTTGCTGTCTATTATTTATTTACATTCTAGAGTTGGATATCTATCAAGCTACGTAAAACGTGTATTTGAAATAAAGGACTAAAACAAGGTATACCCTTGCTCTGGAAACATCTGTATTTGTTCAATTCCCCAGCCAATGACGCTCGGAGCTCTGATTCGCATGCCAACCTTTGCGATTCCTGGTTTCCTAAATTTACTCCATTAATTTTTCTGCCTCTGCACTTTAATTATTAAAACAACTTTAATCTTGAATTAGTTAAATCAAATGAAAAACGAAATCAGTATTTTAATTCGTCATAAAACATGTACATGATTTAATGTCCAAATGAGTTGCTAAAGAATTACAAGTTTAAAGCTCCTCTTTTTAAGTGCATTAATAGAAAAAAGATGATAGTTAATTGAATCATCACAAAACTTCAATGTTTAAGTGCATTAATAGAAAAAGATGATAGTTAATTAAATCTTCACAAAACTTCAATGTGTTTTAATTCTAACTTTCGTCTGCACGCAGCTTACTAACTTGTGTATATTAGCAGCAGTTCATTTGGTTAAGTATAGGTGTATACACAGTGCATAGAATACATTTCCCCCCAGATTAGAGTTCTTCGTCTGACCGAATTCCTCCCATGGCAAAAGTTCCTGCTTTTGCATCTGAAACTTCTCCTCTAGGCGCCTAGCCCCTTACCGCTTGACCCTACGTTGCATGAACAATCATGCAGATTTTCATATGAAACTCTTGTACTTGTGGGTGTTCGACACTCTATCTACACGACATTTTGATCTTGTACGGCTTTGCAGATGCTGAGATGAGGCCAATTTGTGGCTGTAGGGTTGGTTTTTCCGATCCCGGCGGAAGGTCAATGTCAAAATTCTGAAGCACGCTGGTGAAGAACAAAAACAATTCCATCCTGGCAAGGGCTTCCCCCATACAAGCACGGCGACCTAGAAGTGCAATTTATAATATTGAAAAAATACCACTGTCGATGCGAATCTGCGCAGATTCGTTGTATATTTAATTACAACTTAAAGGAATAAGCGCACAAAGATCCAGCACAAGTTTATAATTTCTTACAGTTAAAGGAAAAGCGAACACCAAACTTAAACAGTAGGTCAAAACAATCTACTCTTTAAAATATTGAAAGAAAACATTTTTTTCAAAAATGACTTACGTGAAAGAATTATTACCACACAAACAAAACTTCACGTTCGCGCCACTAGTTTCTCGCTGTTATATGCATTTCACTATTCGCTAGTTAGATGGGCACTAGCGCCTGCATTTCGGAAACGCATTGCACAAAAAAGAAGTGCTGTAGCTGTACCTCCCAGTTCAGACATGTTAGTTTGTGACGAACTACGCACGTTCGACAGCTCATGCGTGAGTACAGCGGTAAATTTGAAATTTCAATTTTTATCTTAAACCTTACCTAGTTTTAGTGCAACACACTGAATCTACACACGCTCATAGCATATTTTTGCTGTTGAAAATTATGTTAGTTTGTGATGTCATCAGTAGCGGAGCTCGACTGCTTAAGTTTTTAATTTATTAATTAAGTACCAGAAAGGCTTTTGCAATGTAAATTGTGTTAAAATGTATACTTTTTACCGGACTTGAAAAGGGGGAGTATATGAAAAATCACCCTGTTTTCACTTAAATTTTGGGCTCGTCAGTTTAAAGCAGAAAGTCGGATCTCTCTATGTTTTGTACCGAAGAAGACGCACAAATTCGAAAGCTTAGCTGTAAAAACTATAAACGCGTGTTGCCTCTTTCTGGCTTTATTTCGTTTAAGTTACAATAAATGTAGATTTTATAGGTGTAAATGTTGGTAGTCTAATCCAGTTACGGTAAATCGCCTGGAAAAACTACAATGAGAAGTATAAAAGTCCAAAATTGACCACAATATTCGAAAGTTAAATTATTTATCACACCGGGAAAGGTCAGCAATGTTAACTTTTTACAATTAAAAAACTGCCATGAGCAAATTATCAGATAGGTGCATCAGTATACATAGATAACACAACCTATGTTTTTTATTTCTTTCAAGTGCTGTATTAGGTTTTTGCAGAGCTAAGCTGCGTTTCCAATCTTAAAATCCAAAGTTTGTTTTCATTCTTCTACATAGAGTAAGTAGTATTATTACATTTTTATATAATAGTACCTGCAGTTTCTGTTAACCAAATTAATGCTTTTTACCAAACGGAATGCTAAACTGCGCCTCATCAGTAACAAGTTACTAACTTTACTGATCATTCTGCAGTTTTCTCAATTGTATCAGTTCAAATTACCAAGTAACTGATAGCCCCAAATGTTTGTAATTAGGCCATATTACAACCACAATTGTTCAAATTGTGTATATTGATTTTCACATGTGAATAAGCATCAGGTCATATTACAATTGGCCTGATTCTTGGTCTAATTGGTCTAATTATTAGTGATAGTGTTAGTTTGTGACTAATAGAATTTTCTTTGTCTTGGTTCTTACCAACAGAAATTGGTATCAAAGCTTCATTGATTCTTACCAACAGAAAATGGTATCAAAGCTTCATTGATTCTTACCAACAGAAAACGGTATCAAAGCTTCATTGATTCTTACCAACAGAAAATGGTATCAAAGCTTCATTGATTCTTACCAACAGAAAATGGTATCAAAGCTTCATTGATTTTTACCAACAGAAAATGTTATCAAAGCTTCATTGATTCTTACCAACAGAAAACGGTATCAAAGCTTCATTTTTCACAAAAATTCCTTCCCTGTCAAGATGACGCTTCGGTAGAAATTGATCTGGATTTGGAAAAATTCTTGGATCTCTTAATACAGCCGTCATGTTTAATATTACTGGAGTGTCAGCAGGAATTGTGTAGCCTCGCAAAACCACCTCTTGCGAAACAGCGTGTGGAATTCCAAGTGGTGCGATATTGGCTGAAATATGCATATAAATTAAAGAACAATGCGAAGCATTCGGTAAAATAGGACTACTAATAATAAAGACAAGAAATTACTTCCGAGTACTGCCAAAACCTAATTTCCAGTATGCCTCTTAGAATGAAGGCAGTGATTGACAACTTCGGCGGTCATACAAAGTACTAAAATGTTCAAGGACTGTGACTATTTTTGGATAAAAACATACAGACTATGCTGTAGTATATTTTTCTAGAAGAATAAATGAATAGTTTTTAGATGGAACCGTGTTAAACGATGGTTTTGTCAATTTTCATGAAAAAATCACTTTGGTCTTAAACTATTGCAAATGACAGTAATATTTGCGAAAATGGGTGCTCAATAAAAGATTATGATTGGTTGCATTTGAAAGGTCGTAGATTCAAATTTCACTTCAAGTTTTAGTTTGAGTCATTTATAAAAATTACAAAACTAGCTATGAACAGCTAATTTCACATTGTCAAAATCCCCTTAAAATTTCATATTTTCTGGTTTAGGCCTGCCTGAAACTTTTCTTTGCAACTGTGGCTGTATTCCACAGTGATTTAATTGCAAGTAAATCAACATTTAAGCACGTAATTATATGTAAATTACAGTTTTTGACTAATAATTCTTTATTATTAGAATTATTAGAAATACAGACCCATTCTTTGTATTTCAGCCAATGTTGCTTCAGTGTAGGGCATATTTTTCATGTCTCTCATTGATGGCAATCTTGACCTTCCAATGACGTCATCAATTTCTTTTTGCACTTGTTTCAACACTTCTGGATAGTGCAGCAAGTACAGGAATCCCCAATACAAGGTCAGAGAAGTAGTGTCACTTCCACCAAAGAAGAGATCTTGAGAAACGCACTTCGCTTCATAAGCTGAAACGGTTATATAACATTACGCTAAGGACTATGACATTTCTGTAAAATTTTTGCACGTTACATATGCAAGTTGTTGCCTACAACTCTACCGCATTAATATAAAATCAAAAGTAAGGGATGTCGTAATCCAAGTACACATACTTATATTGAAAGTTCAATCAGCTATATTGAAAGATCAGTTATAGCTGATAATGATTGAACTTTCAATATAACTATGTGTACTTGGATTACGACATCCCTTACTTTTGATGTTATAGTTAGACGCTAAGCTTTCTCTCTATTTGTTAGGCTACAAAATTCGCAAAACTTCTATGTGCAATGTATTTTGAACTCAGATATCTATTTTCAGTCTCTAATATTTAAGCACATTCGAATATTTGACATTCGTATAGGCGTTAAGCTGTAGACAACTGAAACCAAACCGCTGGGTAAAACGAAGGTAAAATGTTACACGTCTAAGAATGAATTTTTCTAGTACTTTTATTATTTCTTAATGATTGTAGTTTTAGATATTTTTTTGTAATTATAATTGTAAATGTACTTTTAACTGTATGTTTATTTTTATGTAATTTATAGCCTTGCTGTCGTAATACATAATAATCTAATCTAATCTAATTATTGCAAACCTGTAAAAGTTGAATCGTGGATGTTGTTCTTTTCCACATGCTTTACTTGTTTTATATAGACGTCTATAAAATCTTTCGTGTCATCTGGGCTATAATTTTCCATATGTTCATCAACTTTTTGCTTAAAGAAATTGGTAATATTCAGCTGCCCTCTCAAGAACTCATTAAATCTGAAAATTCAAAATACAAGATCAAACAACATGTAAATACAGGTTGATACACAGGTGTCTACAGAGTATTTTTCAAATTCAAAAATTTAGTGCAAGCGCAGTGTAAAGGGTAATTCAATCAAAAGTGTTGTAACATACCATGTGCTTATCAAGGTTGTGTTGTAACATACCAAGTGCTTATCAAGGTTGTGTTGTAACATGCCAAGTCCTTATCAAGGTTGTGTTGTAATATACCAAGTCCTTATCAAGGTTGTGTTGCAACATACCAAGTGCTTATCAAAGTTGTGTTGTAACATACCAAGTGCTTACCAAGGTTGTGTTGCAACATACCTAGTGCTTATCAAAGTTGTGTTGTAACATGCCAAGTCCTTATCAAGGTTGTGTTGTAATATACCAAGTCCTTATCAAGGTTGTGTTGTAACATACCAAGTCCTTATCAAGGTTGTGTTGTAACATACCAAGTGCTTATCAAAGTTGTGTTGTAACATGCCAAGTCCTTATCAAGGTTGTGTTGTAATATACCAAGTCCTTATCAAGGTTGTGTTGTAACATACCAAGTCCTTATCAACGTTGTGTTGTAACATACCAAGTGCTTATCAAGGTTGTGTTGTAACATACCAAGTGCTTATCAAACTTGTGTTGTAACATGCCAAGTCCTTATCAAGGTTGTGTTGTAACATACCAAGTGCTTATCAAAGTTGTGTTGTAACATACCAAGTGCTTATCGAGGTTGTGTTGTAACATACCAAGTGCTTATCGAGGTTGTGTTGTAACATACCAAGTGCTTATCAAAGTTTCGTTGCCTTACTTAGATTAACTCAACTCTGATACAACTGATTAAAAAAATCCAAATCTTGAAATTTCACAAAATCTAGATTCTAGAGTCTAGGTGTATTTCTTGGCTAGTTCTTGCAAGCAAGTAATAGTAGTGCCCACGTGTGTGTGGCAGAACAATCGTTGCCTAAATTACATGCTGTATCTTTTCAGTTCCATCTTAAGAAGTTTTCAAAATTGTAAACATTGTTTCTAGAAGCCCTGTATATTGTTTTTCATTCATTCATTGATTCATTCATGCATTCATTATTGCTTTCTTTTTTCTTTTTTTCTTTTTCTTCTTTCATTCTTTTTTCCCTTATTTCTTTTCTTTTCTTTCTTTCTCTCTCTCTCTCTCTGTCTCTCCCCTTCCTTCCTTCCTTCCTTCCTTCCTCCCTCCCTCCCTCCCTCCCTCCCTCCCTCCCCTCCCCTCCCCTCTCCTCTCCTCTCCTCTCCTCTCCTCTCCTCTCCTCTCTTTCTTTTCTTTTCTTTTCTTTCTTTTCTTTTGTTTTCTTTTGTTTTCTTTTCTTTTATTTCTTCCTTCTTTTCTTCCTTCCTTCCTTCCTTTCTTTCTTTCTTTCTTTCTTTCTTTCTTTCTTTCTTTCTTTCTTTCTTTCTTTCTTTCTTTCTTTCTTTCTTTCTTTCTTTCTTTCTTTCTTTCTTTCTTTCTTTCTTTCTTTCTTTCTTTCTTTCTTTCTTTCTTTCTTTCTTTCTTTCTTTCTTTCTTTCTTTCTTTCTTTCTTTCTTTCTTTCTTTCTTTCTTTCTTTCTTTCTTTCTTTCCTTCTTTCTTTCTTTCTTTCTTTCTTTCCTTCTTTCTTTCTTTCTTTTTTCTACTTATTCAATCAAAGGTTAGTCAAGCAGAAAATGTTACATTTGACTGCTCTATATTTTTAACCATTTTAGTATGTAGTCGAATTTATTCTAGCAATTTTTCCCTAAGAAAGGAATTCGCATTCTTCATAAGTACGAATCAATACATTGAACAATTTAAATAAAACTGCTCATTCTTAGGAAGCATATTTGAATACTGTAGGTAAAATGTGCATTTGTTCAAATCAGTGCATTCACGTTCATTTTTGGAAACTGTTACCTTGATCGAATTCCGGGTAAAATTCTTAGAAAAGGAAAAACATCAATAAATCCGGTGACTTCTTGATTTTCAACAGCTTCGCCTAGCCAGTCCATTAACTTGTTGAAGTCCTCGTCGTGGTAATCATAACGACTTCCAGATATGATGGAACAAATCACGTTCGAGACCGCTTTAGTGAAATAAGGCTTTGCATCAATATAATTTCCTTCTTTGTTTTTAAGTTCATTAAGAAGAGCTGAAATTTCTTCTTTTATCTTCACTTCCACACTGGCTCTACCCATGTCCAGTTCTCGTAATTTACTCAGAGCAAATTTTCTTTGTTCCTTCCAGTGTTTTCCGTGTGTAAATGTGATACCTGCAAAGCAAAGAAATTTAAGTTACAGAAATCAAGTAATCGCCATCTTACGATTGTAGTGCCAGAAAATGTGCTTGGATTTGAATATTGTATATTTTGATGTTTTAATAAGATAAAAGTATATTCTTTTATGATGAGAGCAAAAATGCAACAATAATTTTTATATGTAATGATATTTTTAATTCTGTTGTTTTTATTCTGTCAAAATTGCAGAGTAGATGGAGGCAAGTTCTATGCAGTACAAACTATTATAATTCATGAATATTTGCTAATAACCATTGTATTTTATTTTTAAATTTCCACCAATCCTTATATTTTATTATGTGTATAAGTTCTATGTAAATTGTTTTTTATGTCAATTTTATGTGTGTTCTATAACCTTTTATAGTTTCTAAATAAATTTTACTTACTTACAAGTTATTATTGGTGTTGCTGCTGTAGCTGATTTTGGTCAATCAAAAGAGTAGAATTTTTTCTAATACTGGACAATAATAATATTATTGCCGCTGCTTATTATCAATATTAGTAAAAGTTCTACTTATTTAACTGTGCAGTATAAAAGCAGCACAAGAGGTTTTCGTGCACAGTTTTTCTGCACAGCCAGAGTATAAAGCAGTGGTTCCCAACCTGGGGTACCCGTACCCCCTGGGGGTACGCAACAGCAATGCCAGGGGTACGCAGAAGGTGTGTCAGATCGACACATTTTTTTCTTTCTGTAGCCGGTGAAAAGGGTAAAATACACCAAGTTGCAGCATCGCGATATTCTTTCTACAGGTTACGCAATATTTCACAAACAATATCATTCCTGCGCAGTGCGCTAGAAAATACTTTTACCCGCCCACGAAAAGCTTATATTTTGACGCTTTGTTTGTGCTGTATTTGGCTTTCGAGGTGTTGGTTCCATTTGTGACAACATACAAATGTGAGCTAGGCTTCAGTGCAATGCTACATTTGAAGACGAAGGCAAGAAACCGTTTGGATTTGAGGAGCGACATGCGAGTCGCAATATCAACAATTAAACCTGATATCAAAAAACTTGTTGATAATCATCAAGAACAGCGTGCGCATTAATTATGATTGCTGTGAAGATCGCGTTTCCTTGTATTGATGTTTTCATATTCGAGAAAGTTGTTCAAATTATGTATTTCTTAATAATCAGTGATAAAATTTGTGTTTTCAAAAAAAGTTAACATAAAAAATGTCGATAATATTAGTCGTTGTTTCCTGGAAACTGGTTTTTCAAACGATTTGTTGAAAAATATCAGGTGGGGGTACGCTGAAGATCGCCACATTTAGAAGGGGTACTTGGCAAGGAAAAGGTTGGGAATCACTGGTATAAAGTAACGAACATTTCTGATTGGTTAATTGTTATTTGACTCGATTGAGTGTGCCTGGCACCACTGGCAGCTTAGTCTTAGCCGCTGGAAGGTAGTCAACCAAGTCAAGTAAAGCTGCTGCAGTTTGAACTTAAGATGAAATAGTTTTTACTTTTTGTGCTCACAGTGTTCAATTGAAGTGTGAATTTAATATTGGCCAGAAACTGATACAGAAACTCTCATACAGCAAGTCAATGGTTATAAATTACCGTGTCTTTTATCTCTTTTTTTAACTCTGAGTGTTGCCATGTCAAACGCAAAACTTCTATTTCTTCCAGAAAAAACTTCTCCAAGTTTTAGGAAGGCTTCCCGGCCAGTATCAAAATCATTCAGTACCACTGTAAACGTTGGTCCGATGTAAATTCCTATTATATATCCGTATGTTTTGATCAAGGTTCGAAAATATTCACTGGAATTTTTACCCATAGAAAACATGGATCCGAAAATAGGCCACCCGACAGGTCCAGGTGGTGACCCTAGTGGACGTTTTTTCTTCTGCCACACATATAGTATGAACACAGTCAATAATACTAGGAATAATATTAAGATGAACATGCTAATGTCGATGTTGCTGCATTAAACACAACAGACTGCAATTTTTTTAAAAATAGATTTCACTGCCTTGGCCGCTTGGGATATTTGAAAGCGTCGCACTAATTTTGAAGACGTGTTTTTTATACACGTGTCTACAATATAACGTTTGTAGATGTAAATCAACACATTTAAATGATGTAATCAACGCTAATATCGAGATTTGACTGTTTATTGCTAAGCAGTACTGCCTGTTATGTACAAGACTCACAAGCAAGCTTTAACTGAGCGCAACGGCACTCGCAAATTCGGAAATAAACCTATTTTTAAGCTCACTTATGAGTGGACTACTGAAGTACAAGGTCATGCTAGACTTGTTTTATACGTGGGCAAGAGGGCGCTGTTTTAAGGGCTACCGGTTTTGGAATAACGTGCGCCAAATTTTTTAAATCATCTAAAATGTGAAAAAAATGCGCATGAGGCTTGCCATCTTTAGCCTGAATAAAACGTTGAATGCACTTTATAATCTCACAATAGATTACTTATTTATTTCAGGAGTTTTCGTCCTAACGGCCTCATCAGATGAATATTACAGATAAAATGTTAAGGCAGTAGGTCACCAGAGTGAAAAAAAGAAAATGAAAAGCAAAACATCATTGATTTAAAATATAACAAGCTATAAAAAATTACCACGACTGAATAGAAAGAAAAACCAATCACTATGC
Source organism: Tubiluchus corallicola (assembly GCA_030141605.1). NCBI lineage: Eukaryota > Metazoa > Priapulida > Priapulimorpha > Priapulimorphida > Tubiluchidae > Tubiluchus > Tubiluchus corallicola. Next base: position 267,675 of record JAQGDQ010000107.1, read on the forward strand.
AATAAGTCTTCCCAGAATAAAAGCTAATTAAATAAAATAAAAAGACTAAATTAACATACCTGAATAGACTAACGTGTTAAAAGAATTGCAGTCGGTTTTGTCTTCGATATAGAGTTTCCGGGAGATAACACAGCACTGAGCAAGCCACTGTGTTAATAGTCGAAAATACAATTCATTACTTCATTTTCAGCATTACGAAAAAAGTATTATACCTCCAGCATTTTACTGAACTACTTTTGAACCATCATTGTTATTAACCACTTTGAATACCAAGTTTTGAATTTTAGTAATGTCACAGTTTAGGATTTCAACTGCAAGGCTAATATTTTTCAGGGGACAAAAAAGAGAGAGAGTTAGAAAAAAGTATGTAAACAACGAAGAGTATTCTCCAAGTTTGCAGATGTGTCATTAATGAACACCAAAACAACAGTGGGCGTAGAATCTATCCTTGGAGACTCCCGCCTCTACGTGAATCCTTTCTGAGGCATTCAGATCCCTTAATGACAACACTTTGATGACAGCTCTCTAAATATTATTTTATTTTAGCCAATCTAATAATGGGCTGCATGTAATTTGAAAAAAAACCGTCATGTTGAAATCAATCAAAAACCTTGGATACATTTAAGTGCACTCTGACAATCTCTTCCTGGTTGCTAACCCTCGAGTGTAATATTAATTATTGGCCGGTATAAGTTGATGGGTCACTAGGATGGAAATGAGACAGAGATTTGCAAGAAGAAACTACGTTCATGCAAGGAGGTTGTAGATTATTTTAAAAGTAAATTTTTAAAGCACAAGAAAAACCTCCACTTACATAAAGCTTAAAAAATTCGTCTTGAAATTTATACCATTTACACACTGTCTTTTTGCATGCAGTCGGCATCGTCGTTTGCGTCGGCTGTAACGCTGAATAAAGTGTGTAAATTTACTCCCGCGATGACCATTAGGGGCAGCCATTTTGATGGTAGGTCGTTTGAAACAAGTTTAGATAACACTGAGCAAAGTTTGAAAAAATAATCAGAGCATCCTAGCATAGATAACACTGAGTAATTTTTGAAAAAATAATCAGAGCATCCTAGCATACATGTTACTAACTAAGTAAAATTTTAAATTACTGTATCTTGTCAATAAGATTAGAAATACCATTTTGGTTACTGAGTGGCGCACCCTGAAGGGTGACTCAGCGACATTTTACCAATTGGCACGAATATTTTAAATTGTTATTTCTAGTTACATAAGTCTTTCCAGCAGTTAAGCGAAATGGTAAGTAATATGGATATGCATGGAATATTTTTTTGGAAATAATTTAGCAATGCCTTTTCTTCCCCTGATTTTCGTGTCGTAGTGACGTCATGTAATGGCGCCGTCAGAACAGTATTGCAGAAGATTTAAAATGAAAACAAACAAAAATTCCTTTCAACGCAAGCACTATGTACACATATAATTGCTGTAAAGTAGTATAATTTTTAAGGCGATTTTTCTGAAACCTACATCAGGTACCCTTTTTCTTGTCTTTTAAATATTTTGGAAACAACAGTAGTAGTATGCATTGCTTTTCCCCGCAACACAGCACACTGCTCACATTAAATAAGTGTAACCAACTGCAACATTCCGTTTTATGACAATTTTATTTTTAAATACAGAAAAAAAACAAGCGTTTGTAGTATAGCAATTAACAAGACATAGTTTAAAAGGATCTACAAATGTATATAACTAACGGATATATAATTATGTTTTCAAATGCTTCTATTTCTCTGTTCCCGTATTAGTTATAGCCGCTTATGTAATATAGGGGCGGATACAGGTTTTAGAACAACGGTGAGTCCAACAGAAAAGCACTTACGGGGGTTGGGGGAGCGGTGTAAGCTCCCCAACGAGGTCCACCCGGACAACAACACATTTTACTGCATTTCGACCACTTTTCTGCCTTCTAAAAGCCATTTCTTCAAGGACGCTCACTAGTTTAGAACAGGTTTCATTTCACCTTTGATTTAAGATTACATGCCAATATATTGATAAACATTATACAGCATACATGAATGTACAATCATTTACATTTGTTTTCTGGTGATACATGAGTTTTACAGATATAAGGCATCTTTAGGATTTAGGAAATCGTTGTAATGCGTATAATTCAGAGAAAATATTCATTTGGTGTGTTGTAACTGTTACTGTGAAAGGGAGGGCCCAGGCCCCTTGAGCACACCCCCTAAATCAGCCACTGTTGTAGTCTAAATAAAAATGTCATTAAGAAAATAATTTTAAAAAATGAGAGAAAACTAGCAGAAACACGAATAAACAGGTACGCAAGTAAGCGAATCAGCACACAAACAAACGAATCAATGCACGAAAAACAAATAACAGACAAAAAACAACAAACAAACAAATTTTCAATCTGTATGGCACAAGAAAAAAATCAAATAAATATGATTTGACGTTACTAACGTCTAACCTTATTTTTATAAGTGTTTTATCGTCTGCCTTCTGAAGTAATATAGTGGTAACTACTATAATTCACTGGTGCCAAGAGGTTTCAAATAAAAAAATGAAATGAAAATGTTAACGCGCAAATCTTATTCTGCTGAATCTGTGATACCTCACCAAATGTAAGGCAACGGAATTTCTATGATGCTTGTTTTTCAGGCAAAACACACAAGTAGTTATTGAATATTGGCTACTGGACACATGTAAACAAAAGAAATTACAAAATTCACGATGATAGATCGAGTAATTATCTATATTTCACGTTAAAGCAAGTTTAAGCCATCAAGTACTGCCAACATGTAAAATCTAGTTTGCAACCAGCTTTCTCATGCTGAAAATGTTTACTTAAACTATTTCTGTTTTAAACCTAATCACAAAAAAACGTTACTTAAATATTTTTTTAAATTTACAATTCTTTAACACTAAAACTTTTCTGACAGCACTTAGCAAAAAAAAACAACTCTTTTTAAAGTAATTTTTCTCTCTATTCACGTACAGCTATATTCTATCTTATTAATGTTGATTAACGAACATTCATTTGAATCTTATAAGGTTCGGGAGCTGACACTAGGAAACCAAAATGTGGTTCTAAGCTCGGTTTAGGAGCACCAGGGGGTAGCTGAATGTCAAAGTTTTGCAGTATGCTCGTGAAGTATAAAAACAGCTCCATTCTTGCCAAAGCTTCACCAAGACAGACACGTCGACCTAAACAAACAAAACTATTTTATAAAACTCTAGTGCGCCATAATAGGACTTGCACATGTTTTTCTCTTAATACTCTGCTGATACTAGTAAGTTCGTTTTGTCTTCTTTTGAACTGATTTTAAAATGATTCTTCATTTCATTTTGCAGTTACCGTTAATGGTTTTTATTGAAGCTGCAAAAGCCGTTTTTACAAACCTGCATGTTGCATTAGAACTTTCATTGATTAGGCCTATTTGCAAGCGGTTTTAGGCCGATAATTTCCATACTACTGAAAGTGGTAGAACGTATTCAGGATCTTTGGAAACATAAACAGAGTCTTACTTACATTCAAAGACTCACATTCAAATCGCAAAGAATACAAAGGGCCCATTAAGACACAGAAGTTTTCGTTTTTCACAGGACCTTTGTTAGCTGTAAGGTAGAGATAAGGCACATTGTCTTATTTATGATTACGATAATGGGACGTCTCAGAAGAGCACTGTTTGATTTTACTTCTGTTCATGCTGCATGTGCATAACTGCAAAATTAAAAGTGTGTACGATTTGGTAGCATTGTGACATTATTTAGTTAAATTGCTAATGGACTAAATAACTATTCTATATTGTGGTATTATTTTTACTGACGGTGATCAAGTTCAGTTACATGACTAACTACCTTTCAGGAATTTGTGATTGCCTGTCCTATAAAAATGCCTTTCTAGTGGGCTATACCCGTGTCCCTCTGGCAAGATTGAAACTCCCTTTGTGTTTTCGAATGAGAGCCAAGGCGAGCATTATATAGACATAAAACACTTTTTGATATGTTGGCTTGATTTGTTGGAGATTTGTCTTCAACACTGTCCTATAAGAAAATGTCTTCCTTGTTGGCTATACCTATGTCCTTTTAACAAGATTCAAATTCCCTTTGTGAGTTTGTACGAGAGCGCAGATGAGCATTATATATGTATACATACATATATATAATGTATACATATATATATGTTTACATTATATATATGTATAATAGGAGAATATATATATATATATATATATATATATATACAACACTTTTTTAGAAAAATGGGCTAGATGTGTTGGAGGTTAGTGGCATGCAATGGTGGACGCATCACATTGCCTAACCAGGTGTTAATGTGTAACAAAAGGTATGCTGCTTCCAAGTAATAAAATGTCTATAACCAAAACATTGCTCTACTTTGTGTCAGGTGTCTGTGTGGTTACAACACCTGAAAGCCAATCCAGAGGTTCTTGGTTCGAATCCAAGTTTCAACACCTGTGCAAACTCTGATCACCTTTCTAGCCTTACTCAAACTTAACCGATAATTGGTTATGTATTGGTGAAAGAAAAAAAGGTCTATCTGCCTGTCCTTCCCTTCTGATGAGGTTTTGTAAATAGATGCTATAACCATCTATCCCACACCCCCTCCATTAGAAGGTTTTCTTTTTCTTCTTCTTTCTCTATGTGTAAAATAAATCTCACCAACTGAAAATGGAATTACTGCATCATTCTTTACAAACTCTCCTTTGTCGTTCAAATGGCGTTCAGGACGGAAGTGATTAGGTTCCGGAAACATGACCGGATCCTGATGGATGGCAGTCAAGTTCAACATTACAGTCGTACGAGCTGGTATTCTGTAGCCTTGAAACGTCACCTCTTTTGAAGTGGAATGTGGTACTCCAAGTGGTACAATGTTTCCTGAAAATGTGTTGAAAATACTACTTTCAAAAGACCAAAAATTGCAGGCCATCACAAATGACTAGTATCATGTTGCTTTAGCTCTGGATGTAAATACGAAACAACATTTTAAAAGCCTTTTTGTAAGTTCTATGATATAAGCTACATATATATGGAAAAAAGTGCCATGGAAAAAATTAGAAAATTAGGATGATAGTAGCAATGAATGTTAATATAGTTTGTAAATCATCAGTATGGTCAACAAAAAATTTCTTATTTTTGCCAACACTTTCATTACCCATTCTTTGTATTTCAGTTAAAGTTGCTTCCGTGAAAGGCATGTTTGGTTTGTCGGCTACAGATGGCAGCCTTGATTTTCCAATGACGTCATCAATTTCTTTCTGCACGCGTTTCTGTACATCGGGATAATGCAGCAAGTAAATAAACGCCCAATAAAGTGTTGATGACGTGGTTTCGGTTCCAGCAAAGAAACAGTCTGCTGCAACCCACATAAGCTCACTAACTGAAAAAAAGTTAAATACTTACTATTTTAACAGATTTGGCACCCATTATTGCAAAAAATCAATAATTTGTATTTTACTGAATTTATCTATTAGTGTCACAATAATTAAGTGTTTCGAGTGATTTTTCGAAGTTGTTAATATGCTAGAACCCTTTTAACATGCTAAAAGAGGCAGAGAAAAGGGAAGTGAGCTAACCTGGAACTCTGTCACGTCAAATCGCCCCATATTTAAGATATTTCAAGGTTTAGTTGTGAATTTATATGAACAATAATTGATTAAATAACCTTGCATCTCGACTTTTGAATTAAAAGTCTCTGATATTTTGTTTGATTTTTTTCTTGTAAACACATTTCTTTAGTGTCAGAATTGAAAATGAAGAAGCCATCTCATCTCAACTCGGGTTTAACTCATTTCTCTTCTGATCATGTCAGAAATCTTATTTTACTGCTACAACGTCATTAAAATTGATTACACTTATTAAAAATTTGACTTCAAGTGCTTTTTGAAATTGCTTTTCCACGTTTACTTATTTCTACTCTAAACTGTGTCGTTTGCACGATTCTCGTCCTTTGTCAACATGGTTGCAACCAAAATTAAAGCAAAACAGGATCCAATCTTAAACTGTAGGTCAAAACAATCAACTCTTTCAAATATTGAAAGGAAACATACTATTTTTTCAAAAATGACTTACGTGAAAGAATTATTACCACACAAACACAATTTCATGTTCGTACCACTAGTTCTTCGCTGTTACAGGCCTTTCGCCTTTCGCTAGTTAAACGGGCATTAGCACCTGCATTTGGGAAACGCATTGCACAAAAAACGGGTGCTGTACCTCTCAGTTCAAATGTGCTAGTCTGTGACAAACGTACACCGTTTCGAAAGCTCATACGTGATCACAGCGGTATATTTGAAATTTGAATTTTTATCTTAAAACTTGCTGAATATTTTACAGTAGCATTGTACTTCAATTTTTGCTTTCGCAAACACGTGCAACACACTCGTGGAATATTTTTGTTGTTGAAAATTATGTTAATTTGTGATGTCATGAATAGTTGGGCTCGCCTGCCGTTAATTAAGTTTGTAATCTATTATTTAATTATCAGAAATGCGTTTGTAGTATTAATTGTCTAAAAATGTGTACTTTTTATCAGTGTTGAAAATGGGGTAGTATATGAAAAATCGTCCTGTCTTGCTTACTCAGAGAGGTACAAAACAGCTCAAAAAAGCTTAGAGACATTATAATCAAAAGCCAATGTAAAAATTTTGTCACCATTACAGTTAGAGTACAATATTAGGTTACTGGAATGGATTTGGAATTAATACAATGGATTTTCATTAAATAAGAGAAACAAAGTCATCTGGATTGTACGTTTTCGTGTGTTCGTCCACATGGCTTTTTATAAAGTCCATAATGTGAAATTCATTTTCCATGAACTTCTTGTATCTGAAATAATGATGACTAAGCAGTTAATTTCTAGGAAAGCTGAGGCCCATTTCACAGTGAAGACGCGCAACAGAATGCCTAGAGGAGAAATTCTTTGAGGAATTCCTCGCGAAAATGAAACACATTGTTTTCTATGGCGCCTTTCACAGTGAGGACGCGCAGCAAAATTCCTCGTGCAATTCCTCTTGGGGAATTCTGCTGCCAGCTAGCAGCTATGCGTCCTCCTCGTAAGGAATTTTGCCTGTATGTTCCATTTTCTTGAAGAATTCTCGTAGAATTCAGTCTTTAATTTAACTACTTTGTTAATTGTTTCTTATTTAACGAACAACAATTAACACGTTTCAGCAGATTTAATTTCTAAGATTTAATTTCTCCTTTAACAGACTGACGATTTTGTGTTTTTTTAATGCAACATCGATGGCTATATTCGTAAAAACAAAAATAACGAATATATTTATGTTATACTGTACATGTATATTTTTAGATTTTGAAGTCATTAGTAAAACTTTACTAAAAACAAACAGGTGTAAAAATACTTTGATTAATAAATACTTTTGCTAATTGTACTTTGCATATGAGAAATTCGGTAAGCAAAACTTAATTTAAACATGATTATACAGTATAAAACTTGCGAAGTAGTTGCAGTTAAGTTGAGTTAACTGCGCGTGCGGAAAAAACCGCGCAATTTCACTGTGAAATGAACTACCTTGCTGCATGTAAATGGGATTTCGAGAAAAATTGGAAATTTTCATAAATATTTTCTGATTTTCTGACAGCAGTTCCGTACGTCATTTTTCTTTGCGTCCTCGCTGTGAAATGAGCTTTACTGAACAAATAACTCGAAGTATTTTTACTTTTTCAACACCACTGATTGAAATGAAGGCATTCGGTTTTTACTTATATGCATAAGAAAAGAACAGAGTCAAAATCGCTGTTTATCAATCTTTAACACGTAACAGATAATACACGTAATAATCAATGTTCCCAAACATTTAAACGCCAATCAACACTATTTATATTTATGTTGTTGAATTTAGCGTTAATAGACTATCATGTAGGTAAATATTCTGACCAAAGTCCATAACCTAGTAGCCTTTGATCTACAAAGAGTAACCAGTGGCTTAATGGTCTGGAGATCTATTTTTGTTGAAAAGAAGCTCTCTATTTCCACAAAATATATTGTTGTTTTATTTTTAGCCTAGTGCGGCCGCGGCAGGATTCAAGGCCAGGCACACAAACGAACAGGGTGACTTTTAAACATCAAGAATTAAATGGTATTAATAATCACTGGCTTATTGTAAGAGCATGTAAGAACGGACACTCTACGCGCATAAAGAAATTGATAACTGGTAACACATGTCAAAAATTAACAATGTTCTAAAGTTAACCGTAACTAAATTTGTAACAATTACCGGATTTCTATAAATTGGACATCTGGTAACAAAGAGAGTAAATGCTAAGGTTGACGCTAGAACACAGAAGAGCTGTATTGGCAACGAATATTTGCGCAAATGTGTTACCATTCGGGGATTGGCTTTTTTGGTGATCAATCGACAATCGACTAGTAATCAATTACCAATCAGTCTCTGCCACCTCACGAACAAAGGAACAACTTTAGATGAAACCAAACTACTCGAATAAGAAGAAATATGTGAGCCTACTACACCAAAAAATCAGTAGTTTCAGTGTAATAAATTACTGATTGTTAAACAAAAATGCCAAAAAATGCTCAAAATGGCCAATAGCGCTTCATGAATGAGATTGTTTCCTAATTTAGCTACAACAGGTTTTGCACGATGAGTAAGATCGTCTGACCCACCTTGATCTAAATCCTGGGAGATACCTCAGCCACGGAAAGACATCAATAAACCCAGTAATGTCAGGATTTTGGACATCTTGAGCAATGTAGTCCATTAACTTGATAAATGCCGAGTCATCGTATTCGTAACGGTTTCCAAATACTATGGAACATATGACATTTGAAATTGTATTTGAAAGATATAGTTTAGGATCGAAAGGTTTGCCTTCCTTATCCTTTAGCTCGTTCAGAAAGGCTGATATTTCTTCTTTTATCTTCTTCTCCAAGCTAATCTTTCCCATTCCAAACTCTTTGAGTTTACTCAGAGCAAATTTTCTCTGTTCTTTCCATCGTCTTCCTTCTGACATCACAAGCCCTGTAATCCAAAAGTGCAACATTAGGGCCTGTTCACACTTACATGATGAAATAACTTTGCAAACAATGTTACAGTAATTTCTTGCTTTTCACTGTCCAGTGTTTATTGTTTAGTCTCTTTGGATTGTAGTTTCTTATTAGATGTTTAAGTTGCATAACAGGATAACAGGATCTAGCAATAATGTTGTTCACAATCTATGTTGCAAAATCAATCAACCAACCAATATCCCTGAATTATTGGGTCGTAATATTGAATTATTGACTTTCTTCGAAAGAATTTAGTGATTAAGTTTTAGGTATACGGCTAGCAAAATTACCTGAAGCGTCCACGTCCAATGAAGCAAATAGTTGCATACCTGTATTACACAATGCTTCATTGTTTGCAGTACTATTCTCGAATAGTCATAGGTCATCTATTTCACATTACACATTTACAATAGTTTCATGTACAATATCTAGTGAAAGAGCTTACAATGAACATAATACAAATAAGAAATACTGCACAGGAAAAGCCTCATACACCGTTCACTTATATACGAAGGTAAATGTGTTGAGGACAATCAAAATGCAGGGCTTGTTAGATTGTCCCACACAGTGATAGAAAAAAAGTAATGGAGATAATCTGAAAATTTAAAGTGAATCGTGATTAAAAAAACATTAGTGCTTAAAATGGAATGCTGTAATGAATCAAGCTGATATATATAGGATGATATAAAAGATAGAAAGACTATTATTTGTTAATAGTATGTAAAATTAAGATAACTTCATTAAGCTAACACAACTGTTTTGCAACTACTGTGAGGATGGAATTTGTGTAACTTCCCCACCATACTCGTTTGCTAACTTGGATGGATTTATAAACTACATAAGTTAACATACCAAAATTTTCAAGCTTTTTTGCAAAGGTCTCTGATATTTTAAATCACTTGTTCAAGATCAAAGAAATCTTGGCTTTTTGAATATATAAATTAGACATTAAGAAAGCGGTTCTTTAAAAACACAACTACAAATGCTATATGATCGCAGTACTTACCACGCATTTCATCGTCTCCCATAATTTCACCGATTGTAAAACTTTCGAACCTTCCAGAAAATACATCTCCATGTTTCAGAAAAGCTTCACGACCCGTTTCAAAATCGTTGATGACCACGTTGAAAGTTGGTCCTATGTACAGCCCGAAAATGTTGCCATACCGTTTTGTGAGCTTTTCAAAATACGCGGTTGGGTCCTTTCCCATTGAGAACATCGAACCAACGATGGGCCAGCCCACAGGGCCCGGCGGTGCCCCTTCGGGACGTTTCTTCCACTGCCATACAAATAGTAACAAAATGAGCAAAACTGCCGCGATGAGCAACGTTGGAAACATTGTTATTGCTGATAACAAAACAGAATTTTTATATTGCAGTTTCAGAGTAGCGAACCTAACTCCAGTTGGCAAGCAGAGCTGTCTATTTCGTATAGCGTGCTGGCTGTGGAACCAGGAGTCCGTATTATGTTTACTAATGTAAATAAGTTCCAAATCAATAAACGCCACTCAAGGCCATTTACCCAGGAATGCGCAGTAGGTACTAGCGCAGTTTCTAGGGTCTTATAATCGAGATAGTACAGTATTTACAAAGCTGCGTCACGTGGTCGACGCCTTCCGTGTGTATGTATGTATGTATGTGTGTATGAATATTTTAACATAAAAAATTATTTTACCGTCATGCTTTACTTGCTGTATGTTTTACTTTTAATTTTTGGATTTTTCGTATGGCACTGCGTGAAGCGGCCGACAGGCGCTCCACCGGGACCAGTTGGCTGGCCTTTTCTGGGAGTACTCTTTTCCATGGGCAAAAATCCGAGTGCATATTTTCAGCAACTGGCTAGAAAACATGGCAGCGTGATTGGTACCTATCTGGGATCTGCATTTACCGTGGTTATCAATGATTTCGAAACTGGACGTGAAGCATTCCTTAAGAAGGGAGAAATATTTTCTTCTAGGGCCGACAGTTACATTATTGACCAGACATTCCACGTGAACGGTTTCAAAGAAAGAGGTATTTTAAGGTTGCAATTTGAACTTGATGTAGGACAATGTGTCCACATATGCAGCGTTCTCTTTGGTTTTCTGCCTCCTCACTGGCTTTTCACTCCGTATATCTTCTTCATTGCTACTTTCTTCTTTTTGTTGTTTTTAACTCAACTTTATTCTCACGTGTTCTTTCCTTGTCATTCTCCTTTCTCTCTTTCGTCGCTCTTCTTTCTCCTTCTGTTTCACTCTTCCTGTGCTGCGTCTCTTTCTCGCTTGCTTCTGTTGGCACGTGTCTCGTCGTTTCTGTTATACTTTTTTTCTTTTTTCACTCTTAATATTTCTTTTCTCACTGTTTATTTTCCCTTTTCTCTTTATTTCTGCTCTGTTGGTGCAATGTTCCCCCCCATTTTCAATTGGCACTGCTGTTGTTGTTGGCTTAATAGCCGTTTTTATCATTTATTTAGCCTATTATTCTTCCTTGTGCTTTTTGTTTCTTTAATAACTTGCACACGCACACGGCTAGTGTAACAAAACTCACAGAAACACACTCCATGGGTGACTCATTAGGCTACCCCCAACAAATGGAGACAGACACTACACCCTTGTGCAAATTAATTGAACCACTGACAGATTTTATCGCATTTTCCTACCCACCCCTCATAGTATTTCTCGGCCATTAAATGGGACATGCACGTTATCAAATCCCCTAAACAGCATCTCTAATATAAATTGGCGTAATTTGTATATTGCTACCAGTATGATGTGAGCGCAGCAGTATATTGGGGTTCTAACAAAAAGACGGATACAAGGGATGCGAAAGAGGTTCCTGATGTTCCATTGGGAGTCGCCAAAAATTTCTTGAAAAACGAGAACATTAAAGTTTACTGGCCCGGCACTCTTCGTATTTAAACCCATTTGAAAACTTGTGGTTGATTGTCAAGTTGCACTCGCGAGAGACCGACTGTACCACCAAGCAGAAGCTTAGTAAATATAAGAAATTTTCTTATACTTGACTTATATTTTAGATGTTAATAATTAAAAAAAATATTATGCCATTAAATCGCGCAATTTTCTTTGCTCCTTTTCCATTGTCTTTTTCGGCGGCATTGTTTTTTTGGAATGACTCATCATAGTTTATTAAGACCATGTTGCTAATGACAACAGGCTGTTAATGACCACTAACACCCGTTGCTAATGACGACAGGTGGTTTTAACTCTGCCATCCTCTTTCACGACTGCTACCGTTTAAATAAGGCTTCCCTACTGAACGTTCTTATGTGCAGAGAAAGCTGTCACTCAAAATTACTCCTGTCATTGAAACAGAATCACTCAGTGGACGTCATTTCGTTTTTCCCTTAGATCGCATCTCCTCCTAATTATGGCTCTTACATTTTTCATTTCTTTCACAAGTATTTAGGAACTTACAGCGCAGGTACCTGGTGTGTGAACTCGGGTATGGATAACCGAATGCTGAATGATAACCTCGGTAGAAAGGGTCGAGACAGTAGATATGTATCATTTTTCGTTAGATTCTATCTTCTGTTACACTTTGTGAGCTAGAGCCACGATTTTTAGTATGTTGCCAAATCCTGAGGCATGGCTGAGTATGGGCCCGATGGATAATAAAAAAAAATCCGTTAGGAGCCAAAACCTGAAAATGGGTGGGTCGGCACAGATGTTTTTCCAGTCTTAGAGCATAGTAACTTGGAAAATAGTGGCTTGTAGTATACCAAATGAAAGGTCTCAATGGGGCAAAGTGAATGGTATAAGTAGCGCCGAGATTGTTTGGTCCCTGACCCCATTAGGGACTAATTAGGGTTCGAGGAGCAAAAACTTTCTAGTGTTGACCTGAACTACAGCTTGTAGCATATCTGATGAAAGGTCTTGACGAGATGAACTGAATGGCATAAATTGACAGGAGTTAACCTACCTTTGACCCAAAGGTCACATGTGGAAAAGTTACAAGTTGCGATTTCATTTTGAAGTACAGTTCATAGGTAATGCAGTAATGTGAATTCAATAAAAATCAAAATTGTGATTTTCAGATAAAATGTTGACACTTTTTGAAATTCTAACTGCTTCTGTAACTAATTCTATAGCCACTGTTTGCAAAAACTCCAGTTTCTCTCCACATCAGAAACGTTGTCAACTAGTTTTTATTGTTTGCTGTAGCGGGTATCTTTATGTCAGCTGGGAAGCAGTGGAAAGTGCAGAGAAAATTTCTCCTGCGAACGCTGAGAGACTTTGGAATGGGAAAAATCAGTTTAGAAAGCAAGATACGGGAAGAATTCTCAGCTCTAGCGAATGTATTCAAGGATAAAAAAGGAGAGCCCTTTGACGCAAGACTCTATCTTCATAACGCTTCTGGGAATATCATAAGTTCCATATTATTTGGTAAAAGATTTGAATACGAAAATCCAAAATTTACCAATTTGATGCTGAGAATGGCACAGGAGGTTTCAAATCCGTATCTATCGCTTATCGATATGTTTCCTTTGATTAGACATTTGCCTGGTGTCAGAGACAGGTAAGAAAAATCTCGTATTGTTTGTCTGACAATTAACGTTTTTCCCCTATAGTATAAAGGACAATATGATATAACATGATGTGATATGATGCGGTACTATATAACATAACGTAACGTAACGTAACATAACATAACATAACATAACACTACATCATATCAATTCGCAATATATTATTTTATATAGTATAAACATATGTTCGTCGACGAATTTTATATTATATTATGCAGTACAAAACAACACAACACAAGCAATAATTGATATGATATGATTAGATATGATATGATATGATATGATATGATATGATATGATATAATATAATATAATACGACTGCAAACCGAACTCAAAACCCTGAGTAAAACCAGGCTGCTCCCTCAGAATTATTAAGCCTTTTGATGGGATGAAAAGGGAAATTTCACGAATGATATGGTAAAATGAGAGTTTATTTTTTACCTTGCTACATTGAAAATAGTAACAGATTATTATTTCCTCTAAGTGTTGCAAGTGTTAGTACTAAAAGGTGTTAAATAAATTTAACTATTTTTATAATTATACGCAGTTATACGAATAAACAAAATATTACTTGAAATTGTAAAATACCAGGAGGTTGAAATAGCGTGCTCAAGTCAATTATGATCTAAATATGACATAACTACATGTGTTGTCGATCTATTATTATTATTATTATTATTATTATTATTATTATTATTATTATTATTATTATTATTATTATTATTATTATTATTATTATTATTATTATTATTATTATTATTATTATTATTATTATTATTATTATTATTATTATTATTATTATTATTATTATTATTATTATTATTATTATTATTATTATTATTATTATTAGCAACTAAAATGCAATATAAAAAAGAAGAAGACTGATCAAAATATTAAAATACAGTACAAAGGTAAGAAGCGTAAACTGATCAAAATCGTAAAAAGCAGTGCAAAATTGGCAATTTAAATACAGCGTTTAATTAAGAAGAAAAGATTGACCAAAATATCCAAAATAATTAGAAGAACTAAGCGAAGAATGAGATAGCTGTAGTTATTAAAACCTGTTAAAAATAAGTTCGTTTTGTGGACCTAAATTATGAATCTTGTCGCCCCTTACCAAACCTAACGGTTTGACAATTCAATTTAAAATCCGTAGAGGTGTCTTTGCATTTTATACAGCGAGTTGCAATGCTGTCTAGATACGTTATGTTTAAATAATCGCTTCTAATATAAAAATTATAATAATGTTCTGGTATTTGAATGTGAAGTATTAGTTTGGTATTCGATAGCTGATATTTACATTTCCATGTTTTGATATGTCTGATTTCGAAGTTATAGTAAAGAAAAGCTGTTTAAAATAATGATTTAAGCCCAAACTATTAATTAAATTATTAAATTAATAAAGATTAAATCACTGACGATGCAAGATTAAATTATCGTCTTGGCTAGAAGCCCAGTTAGGTGTGGCATATCACGTCATGATTAACTGATGTTCGACCGGTTGAGTCAGAAGTAAAGATTGATGATGTAATTTTTATGCGCAGAAACTCAGGGCGCATTAGATAGTTAGACAAAAGGATTTTGAGGCGCGCACCTCGGGCAGATTAGAAGCTGTCTTGAAGACGGAGGGCTGGCAGTACTATCCTCTTATGTATGCCCTGTTTGTGCTTGATATTTAATAAACGTGTAGTTTGCTAAATAAAGTCTTGATAGTTTGCCATGCCCATCGTGGCTGTTCCACACCCAACCTTCACGAGCCACAGTCACCAATACAATAAACAATAACCAACAAGCAGCTATAACCTCTATCATAAACAGACTTTAGTCCATCAGAAACAGTTATGATTTTACTGTTATCGTCTTGTCCTTTCTCGTTTTTAGGTTTATGGAGTTCGTGGATAATCAACGTTTCTTGAAGAATTTTGTTCAGGATTTCGTCGACGAACATTTGAAAACTTATAATCCAAACGAAATCCGAGACCTAGTTGACACTTACATTAAAAAAATGAAAGAAGTACAAGAGACTGGCGATAACTCTTTCAATGGTACGTGAAGTTCTTGCTAAGTTTTAATCAAAGATAAACTTAATGAATTTAAAAACCAAACGTCAACTTCAAAATATTACCATGGTTAAACGGTGAATTATTTTCTCTGCCTTGAAATTAGTGGGCAATGAGCGTTTGCATCACAATTTACAAAACTAAACTTTTTATGCAAAGGGCCAATATTCTGAAACTAGTTTGTTTTACAAGACAGTTAAGATTCCTTGCATCAGACATCTGGCTAACTGACAAATTCACTAATCTAACTGATTAACACACTGCCTGTGTGGCTGCAGACTAACTGACTGACTGGCTAATAGACTGACTAACCGGCTGATTGGCTAAGTCAACGGTTGAGCGAATGACTGACTGCTCTCACCCACTCATTCGACAACGAAATGAAACAAGAAGTTATTATCAAATATTTCGTAAATTAAAAGCAGAAGCGCAATTGTTTTTAAATTATATATTCCGATAATTACCGAAATATGTTCACCTCAAAATAATGCAGAAAGAGTGATTTGTCAAAGCACCACGTGCTTTGCAGGTTAGTCGCCTCACTCACACAAATTTTTGCACTCAAGCACAAAATCATTTTGTTAATAATTCGCTGCTTTTACTAACAGCGCGCAGTTTGGCACCAGCTATAATTTCTAGTTAAATCATCAGTAAATCGTCACTACGCATTTGTTTTGGCTGTTCATTCTGAGAGTGACAACTAACACTGACGAAAATTAAGACAATGATATCTTGAAATTTGATTCACATTCAAATTTCACTGTCATTCTCGGCGTCCACACGGTCGTTCAACATTGACAAATCGAAGCTGACACTGTTTTGAGCAACCGTATGGTTGGCCTAGTGCTCCCTCACTTGCTGAGCGATTGACAAGCAGAAAACAGGTAAGCAGGCAGCCAGGAAACTAATAGCCTTACTCACTGACTGACTAGCTAACTAATTAATTGACTGCTGGCTGATTACTGACGGATTGGCCACGAAGCCCAGAGTGATCTAGGTTCTTAGTCGTTTCTGAATCATTCTAAAAACAAAAATACATGTATGAGAGCTCATCAAAGTAAAGACACCTCGTACATTCAAACCAGTGTAATCAATAAATGGCTTGACATTGTGAAAGTGTTAAAGCAAGACTATCAGAACAAAAACTGCTTGGCGAAAATCACTATCAGAAGTTGAATAGACAGAAACATCTGAGCATAAGCTGTAAAAAGTAAACTGTACGAATAAAGGCAGTGGTAGCTGATCTGTATTTGAATAAAAAGGAGAAAAGTGGGCGAAACAGTGCATCAGTATACTTTACAAGTAGTTTAAATTTCATACCAAAAGCGAACGTCTTTCGTGCTTGTAGCAACCGTTAAAAATTTTTCTTGTTTGATGATGCTTGATGTTGACAACTGTCAAGGTCTCCAAAATTTGCTCTTCAAGTCTTTGGGAGATCAGCAACCACAGTTGGTATTAAATTTGATAGAAGCATAAAATGTACAAAAGCTCCTTACTCTTGCATTGCCTGTCAATGTTTTATAGCAAAAGCGTAGTCTCACAGAAAGGTTGGCTTATTTTAATATTTTGAGAAAAAATGTTAGAAATATTCAGCAATAAAATTGTGACAAGCCTCGTATAAAAAAATTAAAATCAATTTAAAGTGTCCATCACTTGGGCACACTCATTTTGAACGAAAATGGCATCATCTGGTTACCGTGCAATATATTCACTTATCACACCAGGTGCTTGCTTGACCAAACTTCTTTTATACATTATAGCTTCAGTTACTATTATTATTTACAAACAATTCAAAACGTTAAACGAGAAATTATTAATACTACTTTTTTGCTTTTTGATGAGTCCCGTTGCCAATCATGTAATGAAAGCTAGTTACCGACAATAATATGACAAAATCCAACTTTGCTAGGTTAACGCCGACAAAGTCACAAAATAATTATTTTGACGAGCTAAAACTGAACTCTATAAGCTAAATAAACCCCTTTTGTATGTTCAGTACCTCGCAGAATTTCATTGTTGTCTGTAATTATATTGTGTAGTAAGATATCAATTTTAGGAAATAAACTTGTGGATTAATGCTATGTAAAGACGTAAGCGCTTTCAAGTTATTGCAAAATGAACCGACAACAATATTTTTACATAAACACAGTTAAACACAAAGGTTTCGTCGGTTAGAATAGCGAAATTTCTCAATGAACTTTAGAAGCTTTGTTATGCGTGGCTTCGTGCTTTCCACCAGCTTACTGAATAGTTTTTTGCAAATTTATTAAGTAAGGCATTTTATGCGGGTGTATTATGTGGTAATTTCGATATATTAAAACACAATAAATGTTGTCTGAAGGCTAGTTTTTACTGTTCTAATCTCTGGATCGCTGTTAATGTTGGTACCATTAGAAATTAAAAGCGGCCTAATATTTGAAATTGACGAAGTTTTTTCCTTTCCGTAAGAGAGGACCTCAGCATCTAAAACACGTGCCGAAAATGGCTGTAATCATTTTAAAGTTATTGTTTTGGATATAAGAACGTGGTGCCTCCTTGTGTTTGTTTTTTGCAAATTTAGGCTGTTGATAGACAGGTGAGCTAGGACAGGAAATAGGCCATTAGCCTCATTTGGAGACTAGATAGGAAAGAAATCATTCTTGTTCAGTACGTCATGACGTTTTATAACAAAATTTTGTCAGTCGAGTTCTCTTTAGCAAGTTCGTAAGATGCGGCAAAGATGTAAGTTTGATTTCTTCATATTTCATGATATTATTATATATTTTCATTATAGCAGTTAATTATCTTTTTGACATTGGATTAGCAGAAAATGTTTTTATTTGCTTCAGATAAAACGAATGCAATGATGTGATAGGGATTTTGGGATGAGACGATGATTGGCCATTTTGGACAATAAAAAATCATAAATTACATCTAAGAGACTATTTGACTTGTATTTAGCGCATGTCGTGCACTGTTATTTTACGCAAAAATACTTTTGGCCTTCTTCAGCGAGTTTTAAATCCAAACAATGAAGTTATACGCAGTTTTATTCTTACTACTGATGTCATTTTAACCTCGAATATTTCTGCCCATTGGAAATATACATTTGCTAACCGTTTTTTTTATATATTTAGCTTACTAATTTTCTGTTGTGTGTAAATATTTATTTCATTTGTCTTGCATTGCCCATTGGGTATATACACTTGCTAACCTGTTTTTTTAAATATTTAGCTTACTAATTTTCTGTTGTGTGTAAATATTTATTTCATTTGTCTTGCATTGCCCATTGGAAATATACACTTGCTAACCCGTTTTTTTAAATATTTAGCTTACTAATTTTCTGTTGTGTGTAAATATTTATTTCATTTGTCTTGCATTGCCCATTGGGAATATACACTTGCTAACCCGTTTTTTTAAATATTTAGCTTAGTAATTTTCTGTTGTGTGTAAATATTTATTTCATTTGTCTTGTATATTTTTAATTGTGATTTTAGCTAAGCTTTGTTTAGTGTTCTATGGTACTCTTTATGTACTGAAACAAACGTAAAATAAATAAAATAAAATTTGTCCTTTAAATTTCAGTGAATGAACTGGTATGGAGTTCTGTCAATCTCTTTTTCGCTGGTACGGATACAACCTCTGACACGCTGTACTGGAGTCTCGCTTTCTTGCTACATCATCCTAGCGTCAAAAAGCGCGTACAAGCTGAAATAGACAATGTCATTGGAAACGCAAGGCTCCCATCTATAACAGATAAAGCTAAAATGCCTTATACTGAAGCAACGTTAGCTGAAGCTCAAAGACTTGGTAAGCTATGCAGTGAACTATTTTATGATTATGGTAAATCAATGAATTAGGATCAGCGAACGAATAAGCTAATGGACGAACAGACAGAAGAGCAAAAAAAATGAACGTGCAAAAAGCAAACGAGGACCGAATGAAAAATATCGTTAAAGACATATAAACCCACCTCAATAATGCCTCTTTTACTTCATGAAACACCCTGAATTGCCCATAATTAGTAATTTTGTAGCAGAAATTTCTCTTCTAAGCAAATATTGCATGATGATGATGATGATGATGATGATGATGATGGCGGTGGTGGTGGTGGTGATGGTGACGATGACGACGACGACGACGACGATGATGATAACGATGATGATGATGATGGGGATTATCTTTGACAACCGCCAATAGTGACAATCATGATGCATGTAAACAGGGAATTAATGAATATTTTTAAAGTAGATAATAATTATTTCATTGCATTAGTTTCGTAAGAGAAAATTTCTTTCACACTTCACAGTTTCTAGTGAGTTGAAATTTTATCCAAAATTTTGCTAAACACGGTACAAAATATTGTTTCACAATGATTTTTAGGTAACATTGTTCCACTTGGTGTTCCTCATGCCACTTCTCATGATGTCACACTTAATGGTTACAAGATTCCAGCTCACACACCGGTCATACTAAATCTAGAAGCCATCTTAATGGATCCAAAAGTCTTTCCAAATCCGAAAGAATTCCGACCGGAGCGCCACCTGGACATACATGGAGAGTTCATAAAGCACGAGACATTGATTCCCTTTTCTGTGGGTAAGGGTTAAGGAATACGATTGATTTATGTACCGTAGTTCTTGACCGGACTCTAGACGCTAAAGAAGTTCATCAAAGTTTCTGGCTTTCAAAACTGGTTCATGATGACGCTTTAAGAGTTAGTACACAATTGGCATAGTGATAATATCGTAACACTAATTGAAAATATATCAAATCAAATCAAATCATTTATTTTTTTATCCCAATAACAATATAAATAAAAATAGATATAAATAAGAAAAGCCAAACAAAAGGGAAGGGACGGCGAAAAACATTTGTTATCGAATCAGCCACCCCTAACCGAGTATTAAATTATTATTGTGCAATTTCTAATTTTTAACTAAAGAGAACGGAAATAAGGTTACCAAAAACTAACAAAATCAACGTAGATTAATGACTCAATGAACTTAGGAAAATAATATAACATGCAATTTAATTTCATGCTTAAATGATCGTAAAGGAAAAGGTCATGCATAATCAGTATCCTAATCCGTGGACACAGTCAGTAACTAAATATGTATATATGTATATATACATATATATACATTTCTAATGATATGTATATGTATATATATGTACATCTATATGTATATGTGCACTAAACGCCCCACGACAAGAACTAAAAAATGGCCTTGCTGTTCAAATAATTTCAAACAAAAGCATTGGGCATAAACTTACAAGGTAAAGCGTGTCCTTTTTGAACTTTTATCAACCAAATCTGGCCAACCGGCTTTACGCCAACAAATTTAGATTTTGACGGAATTCGATGCTTTGTAATTCCTTTCTATGTTATTCGTAGATTTAGACTTTAGAGAGAAATGCTTGACAGATTTTTTTTTGTACGCAGGTCGTCGTTTCTGCGTGGGAGAGGCGTTAGCAAGAATGGAACTATTTTTGTTCTTTGTTAGCCTGCTGCAAAACTTCGACGTTCTATTGCCAGATGGCGCTGATCTTCCAAGTCTTGAACCGAAACGTGGAATTTTCATTGCAGCAGCTCAGGATTTCCAGGTTCAGCTTGTTCCTCGATTACAAGACCCAACGTCCGAAAAAGCCTAAGAAACTATAAACACGCACGCATACGTACGCACACGTACGCACACACGCACACACACACACGTATGCATGCACACACATACACACACACACACACACACACACACACATGTACACACATGCACACACATGCACACACACACACACACACACACGCATGCACACACACACACACACACACACGTATGCACGCACGCACACACACACACACGCACGCACTCACGCATGCACACGCATGCACACACACACACGCACGCACGCACGCACGCACACACACACACACAACAGTTTTAAGCATGCTATAAGCCTACTTGTGAATAACATTATGAATATTATGAATAACATACTTTTAATAAAGCTGTATATAATGGATGTGAATAAAATTACTTTTAACCAATTTTTGAACATCGTTTGTGAGTTGCCACTAACAATATTAATTTAATTTTTTATGGTTTTAAATATGGTGAAGTTCTACAAACGTTCTCTGTCAAGTCTTGAAGGAAACCATTTACTTGCTAACTGAACATTTTGTATCATACGTACACAACTCTTGATCCAAATTAAATCTGACAAACTATTCAGCAAAAGCATAACTGTGCAACATTAGATTTCTTTCGAGTCATTAACCTTGCAAGATGCTGATGAAAATAGTTCATGAAGACCCATTTTGTATCGGTATGTAATTGAGTACTTACAGGCCCTATTTTAGGGGGGGGGGTTAAGTGGGGACAATTCCCCGGGGCCTCACCCTCCAGGGGGCCTGATGCCAAGGTAACATTTTTTTGCTTTATGCGAACATACTTCCTCCGCTCCCCCCTCTCTCTCTCTTGCCGCACGCGCGCCGTTTGCCAGTATTGACAAGTATTAAGGACTGGTTTTGAGAATAAAGCAGTTTTTCTTTCAATTGTTCTTTCCTTTAACAACTGTGTAACTCCATGTTTTCTCTTCGAAAATGCTTCTCCGGCGTTCTAGCAGTTCAAAATTTTTCTGGGCGCTTTGCCCTCCCCCTCGAGGGGGCCTCACACGCCCCACTTTCCCGGGCCTCTCTTAAGCTGAAAGAGGCCCTGAGTACTTAACTACAAATGTTACTTTTAATTATAAATGTTATGCTAATTAATTAAGCTAATATCTGTGAACTAATACCAGATACCTGTTATAGCATGTCATTTAACTCTCACAATATAAAACACAAAAATTACACTGTACGGAGTTTATTACCAGCACTTATAGGGGAACAAAATACACACACAAAAAATAGCTAAGTAACAGCACTACGCCCGAGGAGCAGCTGTGTCACAAATCAAGGCTCTAGTGACCTCTACACGCTTTTTTACTGGCATTCCAGGGCTGCTGGCTTCTTCCACCACGTGTAGGCCCAAACAAGACGTCTGGACCTACAAAAAAGGGGTGAGTCGCTGCTGACGTGAAAGCAGGGCGTGTAGAGGGCCCTACACCCGACACAGGTGCCTCTGTAACATTATACATGAACGAGCAAACCTTCTTAGTATTGTAATGCAAAGTATAAATAAAAATATCACATGAAATTATAAAGTATCGGGGAGGTTCAAATACCGTGCTCAAGTATATTATCTTTTAAATATGACGCAATTAAACATGGGAATGATCAAGCATGAACAAGCAAAAAGAATACACATTTAAAAATATCAGTCAGAACAAAAATCCATTTTTGAGTGGTGCAGAAGATTTTACAGCATTTGTCATCACCCTTCCTGACCATTTAAAAAAAATTTAAGCACCAAGTTAAGAAGTTAGCAATACCAGAATTCCCGGACAGTCACCCATTCAAACGCAAAACCAGGTTCGAGATTGCTTAACTTCTGCATTTCGTTAAAGAGAGATAATATAGAAATAATAGATAGATTAAGGTGAACGTAGGAACAAAGTATCTGTTTTGAATTTTTATATGAAAATCAAAAATAATTTTTGAAGGGCAGTGGCTGATTTTCTAGTTTTATTTTCATTTTTGTTCACTTTGTGTGATATTCGAGAAACGTAACAAATAGATAGTCTTTCACATTAAAATGCCAAAAAAAATCAACGTAATGTCGAGACAGACATTTATTTCCACCACTTCAACTTCCAAAAATCAAAAACAATACTGTCAAAATGATATGGTCGTGTTGTGCACACACTTTGATTGTTAATAATCACTCTAGCAAAAAAGTCTACAGCACGTGGTATTCCTAGGCGGTCCCCTATCCAAGTACTAACCACACTCTGCATTGCTTAACTTCGGTGATCAGACGAGAACCGGTGTATTCAATGTAATATGGCCGTAGACATTAGCAGTTTCTTAAGATGAGTTAACATAGAAATGATGTACATGAATAAACAAACCTTTTTAGTATTTTAATGCAAAGTATAAATAGAAATATCATATGAAATTCTAAAATATCAGAGATGTTAAAATACCGTGCTCAAGTCTATTACCTTCTAAATATGACATAATTAAACATGGGAATGATCAAGCATGAACAAGCAAAGAGATCCTTCATTTAAAAATATCAGTCAGAACAAAAATCCATTTTTGAGTGTTGAAGAAGATTTTACAGCTTTTGTCATCAGCCTTCCTGACCATTTAAAAAAATGTCAGTCCCGGGCAGTCACCCATTCAAACGCAAAACCAAACCAGGTTCGAGGTTGCGTAACTTCTGTATTTCGTTAAAAGAGATAATATAGAAATAATAGATAGATTAAGGTGAACGTAGTAACAAAGTATCTGTTTTGAATTTTTGTGTGTAGTATTTGAGAAACGTAACAAATAGATAGTTTTAGACATTAAAATGCAAAGCAAATAAAAATCAAAATAATGTTCAGACAGACACTTATTCCTATCACTTCTACTTCCAAAAGTCAGAAACAATTCTGCAAAAATGAAATGGTCGTGTTGTGCACACACTTCAATAGTTAATAGGCACTAGCAAAAAAGTCAACAGCACGTAGTATTCCTAGGCGGTCACCCATCCAAGTACTAACCAGGGTCTCTACATTACTTAACTTTGGGGATCAGACGAAAACCGGTGTTTTCAACGTGATTTGGCTGTAGCTTGCTCGGCACAGCACAAGTAGTATTTATAGTATTCATAATCTAGTAAAACCAGGTGTACGATAAAACAGCATTGGATTAGAGAGTTGTCTTCGCTGCCATCATATATTCCTATGAGAAAAATACAAATGAGAAATGTGTTACGTTTGACCATTTTCCAAGTTAATGGGACATGCTAAACCGATAAGAACTGGAATTAACTAATTTACTAGTAATAATTAACAACGAATAGCAGTCTTACTAGGAGATTCTGTAGCGTGTACATCTTGACTGTACGTGATTAGTTTTTGAGTACATCTTGTACAACTTGTAAAGCTCTCAACTGAAATAACTATTATAGTAAATCAAGCAATCATTGGCAAATTCAAAATGATAATTGCTGCAGTTTGCAATATTTGATTTGACTCCTTGGGCTTTTACCCATTATTTCTCAGATGCATACCTTTCGTCTCCGCTAGTGAGTGACCAAATGTGAGGTTATGCAAGACCTTGGAGTAACTTGGATCAACTTTTCATCGATTATGTCATTGCATGTCACATTACAATTTCGTGATTCTTGAAGATTACACTATTTGTATGTTTTGTGTCATTTTGTCTGTTTATCTATTTGTGTTTTTATTTCTTCGTAGCTTGAATATTGATTTTGTCTTAATTGTCTGCAGATAAATCACACAAATAAATAAGTAATTGTAAGTTTTTTAAATTATTTACTGAATGAGTGAACGAATGACTGACTGACTGACTGACTGACTGACCGACCGACCGACTGACCGACCGACCGACCGACCGACCGACCGACCGAATGACTGACTGACTGACTGACTGACTGACTGACTGACTGACTGACTGACTGACTGACTGACTGACTGACTGACTGACTGACTGACTAACTGAATAAATGAATGAATGATTGTGTGTGAATAAACGATTGAGTGAATTAATAAACAAACTAGCAAAGGCCCCGCAAAAAAATTTTGCTTATAAATCCACTCATAATCAAATATGCGCAAACATTCTACCTAGTGTTTGTCTGTTTATCTAACGCAAAGCCAGAAGCTTTTACTGAATTAAAGTTACAGGCAGAGTATAATGGATGACGTCACAACAATGGCTTTGCGTCAGCAGTTTTCCAAGCGAAAATTGCCAAAAATAGAACATCTAATTAAGTCGTCGTCACTGCTCTTGATGGACGTGTCCTAATATAGCCCACATCATCGTATAGCCCTGTTCTTCCCCTTTCTAAAGAGCTGTATATCTCCCTTCGAGAGTCCCACCAGGTGCCGTCAGAACGTTTTTTTCTGCAGGCTGTTTGAGCAAAAAAATTTCAAAAAAATCACTGGTAATATTTGTTATTTTAGTGTTTCATGGGAGTGGTAAAGTACGTTATAATTGCCGAGGAATGTATAAAAGTTAAATAACTGTTATATTATATGAAAATATAATGGTAAATAACCAAATTTAATATTAATTATATTTTGTTTTTAATAAAGCTGGTGAGCATTTTTGGATTGGTTTAATGGACATACACGAGGAGGGTGACTGGAGGTGGTTTGCAACAGGTCGACCTGCCCTTTTTACTTCTTGGGATGTAGCAGATGGCCAACCAGAAAATTACGGCGATGGCGAAAGCTGCGCCATCTTGCGGGCAAATGGGAACACGTGGAATGACTTCTCGTGTGATACAGCAAAATTTCCGTATATTTGTGAATTCTAGGCGACAAGCTAGATTACTTATCACGGAAATCCGAATTTTTGTCTTTTTTTAACTCGTTCACTTCCGTTCTTGAAAAAGTAAAAAAATCGAATCGATATAGGCTAATATTAAACATGTTTGTATACTGTTGTTACTGATTTGCATACTGATTGTTAATAAACGAAACTTAGTGTGGATTTTACTGGTATTTGAGGACAATTTATACGCATTAGTACATGTTCCTATGTAGCAAGTTTGCAATTCTTGTATATCACGCGCATCTGCTTATACACAATTACGGCGTTGAAAATACCGGTTGTTCAAAACAGGTTGATGACAAGGGTTCTCGTCTGATCACCGAAGTTAAGCAACGAAGAGGCGGGTTAGTACTTGGATGGGTGACCGACAAGGAATACTAGGTTCAAATCACGTTGAAGACACCGGTTCTCTTCTGATCACCGAAGTTAAGCAACGAAGAGGGGGGTTAGTACTTGGATGGGGGACCAACAAGGAATACCAGGTGCTGCAGGAGTAAGTGAGTGAGTGAGTGAGTGAGTGAGTGAGTGAGTGAGTGAGTGAGTGAGTGAGTGAGTGAGTGAGTGAGTGAGTGAGTGAGTGAGTGAGTGAGTGAGTGAGTGAGTGAGTGAGTGAGGTAAAGTAAGAGTAACTTTACAGAGATGATCAATCAGTGTTAGTTAATAAAAACTTACACTGCTAAACTTACTGTGCAGTAATGACGAATAAAATCAAGCATATTTACAACTATGAACAAAAAACGAAAAAAGTATGATTTAATTAATATGGCCGTGGATATATAAATTCTGAATTAGTGTGTATGTTGTCGTACTGGTGTGATGATATTTCATATTAGGTTAATATTAGTTATTTTAATTTTGTTTTAAATGCTGATAGGGACTTGATTTGTTTAACCTGTAATGGTAGAGAATTCCAAAGTAGAATTGCTTGTTTGATTACAGAGTTCGTTCCATAGTGGGTATTTGTCCTAATTTGTTTTAGATTGCTTGTTCTGGAATTAACGATTAGACTTGGAAAAAAGGTAAATCTGTTATTCCGGAATGGTTTGCTGATGTTGTTAATGTATTTAAATGTAAAAAGCAGAGTAAAATATTCTTTGTGTGCTTCAATGATTGGGAATTTTTACGTTTTTCTCAGGTTAGTTGTTGAAGCTTTAAATTTTTGTCTACCTGCCTTACGTTTGTATGAGTACCCAGCTATTAATCTCAACACATAGTTCTGAAGGAGATTTAATTTTAAGTAATTTTCTCTTTTGGTTTTTTGAAGTAGCGTACATCCATATAAGAAGTGTGGTAGAACTAAAGTTTTATATATTAGTGACTTAGTTTCCTTTATTAGCTGCCCTTTAACTTGTCGGAGATATGATGTGCTTGATGCCATTTTTGTGTATATGTTATTAAAGTGTCATCCCGTGAAAGATTATTGTCTACCTGTATGCCCAGAAATTTATCATTATTAGTTTGTTTGATTACAGCATTATCTATTGTCAAAGTGGTTGATGATGCATCATTAGTATTTAATGAGGGTGACAGTATCATGGTTTATGTTTTGTCATTATTCATATTTAGCTTGTAATGACTAAATGCCGTATTTATATTTTTTATATCTTTTTCTAAATAAATTTTTGCAGTTTGGATATTTTCATGGGCTATGTAGATTGTAGTGTCATCAGCGTTATTTGTGAGTGTTGTAATACACTGGATATGTTGTTTATATATAGGCAAAATAATAAAGTAGTAGTGTTCCTTGCGGTATACGTCTGTTTAACGTTGCCCAGTCAGAAAAGTTGGTTGTATCATTACTCGTTCTTGTCCATCTTTGAGATGATTTTCTATCAGTTTTAACGATATCGAATAAAATCTGATTTGTTTTAAGTTATCGTAAAGTAGTTCGAGCGTTAATGCTATCGAATGCTTTACTTAAATCCAAAAATGCCGCTAAAATGTATTGCTTGTTGTCTAAACTATGTCTCCAATTTTCTGTTGAGCACAATTAACTACAAATCACTTACCCCCTGTACCCTTCAAGTTTTTTTAGGGAAAATAATTATCAGTATCAACAAAACACATGCATTCAAATAAAAGGCGTTTTTCCAACCTTCCACTAACGTTAATTTACACTGGTAATGCACAGAGACGTCATTGTTTTTCTGTTTGTTTCATATTCAGTAACTGCCTTGCTAGGGCTTTAAATTACATGCGCGGTCTCTCAGGACAGAAAACAACACTTTTATTTTGATGGGTGACAGAAGGTTGTTCGTTAAAAATCCGGCTGCTACTGCTGCTGCTGACTTCAGGTATCTGTGATTAAGAGCTTGACTCTCATGGTCACCAGCCGATGGAAGTATTTAAGGCGTGATGAGACCGGTGTTGCTACCATACGCCTGTCGTCTGTGGTACCACACGAATCTCAACTCAACTTATAATTGTAAGTATTTTTTACTATTACTAAAGTAAGCATTTTGAAGTTTTAGTATATGACCTAGTCATCTTACGAACTGCGTTTTTTATCGTTACAAACGGCAACTTTTTTTAAAATGTTTGAAAGATTTCTTGGTAATACATTCAGTGGTATTTTTTGAAGAGTAAACTTACAAGATGTTTCGTTTTATCTTAACATTTACGACAAACTTTATCTACAATATAGGAGTAGCAAGATTGAGACGAAATTATTTTACATTTTGAAACGTACGAGTCAGTAAGGGAAACTGTTTGAAAACGTAAAATGTACATACCTATCCCCGTTTTTGTCTCTTTTAGCTTTTCGAGTTTGTTTAATTTTTGCTAAGAAGGAAATTTAGCACAAATGTCTTAATTTATTGCAAATTTTACATAATACGTTTACCTCTAAGCCATCAAAATATTGAACGTATCAAAATTCTGTTTTAAACGGTTTCCGCTACTAAACCGGCATAATCTAAACTTAATCCAGGCGTTCATTGATGCTTCACAGTCTTTTTGCGACTGCTTAACTTTGGCTACCAAAGAAATTTAGCACAAACTGACTAATTGTCTTCTTTTTTGCGAAATTTAGTATAATACATGTTGTACTAATACATGTATCAAACACTTTATTTAACCCTTGATCAGCATTAGGTGAGTTTTCATCACTTTTGATTGCAGTCTCTTCACCAAACAACATTGATCATTAGAGCATTGTCAGTTTTATGCTAAAATAATTTGGAAAATGACAATTATTGATTTTTTATCGAATGCCCATTCAAGTTCTAGTTTGTTAATTAAATATTTTTTCTTGTTAGGAAAATGAAGATCACTCTAGCTTTCCTCCTTGCCGTTTTGGTAAGTCGTCTATGGACGGAATTTCACAATTTAGCCAATTGTTCATGTTCGAGTACCACACCTAGTTAATTTACATTCACGTTTCTATTTAATACAACGTAGCCTTTACTGCATCAATCAAAGTACGTCGACACATGTACTTGGCATTGGTTTGTGTTAGCCAACAACATTTCAGTCAAACTATTTAATTACATTTGGAGACAAAAGAAGTTAAAAGAACAAGAAGTTTTTATTTGTATAACAGTTTCATTGATAATACATTTGTACAACAGTTTCATTGATAAGTTCATTTGTACAACAGTTTCATTGATAAGTTCATTTGTACAACAGTTTCATTGATAAGTACATTTGTACAACAGTTTCATTGATAGTTCATTTGTACAACAGTTTCATTGATAAGTTTATTTGTACAACAGTTTCATTGATAAGTACATTTGTACAACAGTTTCATTGATAAGTTTATTTGTACAACAGTTTCATTGATAAGTACATTTGTACAACAGTTTCATTGATAGTTCATTTGTACAACAGTTTCATTGATAGTTCATTTGTACAACAGTTTCATTGATAAGTTCACGTGTACAACAGTTTCATTGATAAGTTCATTTGTACAACAGTTTCATTGATAATACATTTGTAGGTTGCTGTAGTCAGTGCCAGCGGATTTTATGGTGGCAGCTACGGACGAGGCTTGGGCTATGGACGTGGCCTTGGCTATGGACGTGGATTAGGTTACGGATATGGAAGTGGATACGGTGGATTTGGTGGATATGGCGGTGGTTACTACGGACGTGGATATGGTGGATTTGGTGGATATGGTGGATATGGCCGTGGTTACTACGGACGTGGATACGGTGGACTTGGTGGCTACGGACGTGTATCTTATGGCCGTGGATACGGTGGTGGTTTCTGGTAAATCCTGTGATTCCCAAGTTGAACATAGATTGAACATTCTTTTTACAATACTTCTACAGTTATGGACAGTAGAATAGTTCTTCAACAGATCCGGAGTCCATCCGTGCTTGACGTAGATCCACTTCTCCTTGATATATCCACGTTTGTTTCAGATCCACTTGTAGCTGTTATATTTCAGACTGCCTTTTCAATGTTTTTCTAATGTAAAAGATGTAAATGCTAGTCTAAGTTATCTTTACTATATCTGTATGTGAAGGTAAAATATTCCCTTGTTTCGATTCGAGTCGTTTTGAGGATTCTCCATACAAAGAAAATAAATTAAAAGTTAATCGCTGCACGTTTATCATGAGACGTTAAAAATAGAAATCTAAATCGGTTGTGTATAATTCTGAAACTCTTCTTTGTGAGAAATAAATTTTTGTAAAAAAGAACAGCAAAATTGTCAATATGATAATTGTTATATTATATTAACATTATAATATATTAACAATAAGTTCTACAGTTAATAGAAATTAATGAAAAGTAAAGTACAAATAGCACAAATAACTATAAAAATGTGAACTAAGGTTTGTATGCAAATGCAAACATAAGCAGCTAAATTTAGTAAAGGTACAAAGCTTACAAAGTAATAACATAAAGACGTACATGATTTTTATATTGAAGACCAGATAATACACAGAAATCTGTTACATGGAAAACAGCTATACAAGGGACAAAGAGCGAAATCACGAACACAATTGACTAATTACATTAATGGAACACATGTAATGCCTTATATCTGAGAAATATCCCAACAATATCAAGCGGCAAAATACAGTTAACGCGAAAGTGTCATGGAAACAAATTAAACTTGAAAATTAATCAGTCAAATAAAAGAAAACACACAATCAACTCACTACTCTGCAAAGCACCTAAAAAGCTTTCCAAGTAAGCAAGCTAGGAGACATGCATCCAGTGTACAACACGACAAGCACATTCAGAACTACACCTACTTCTCAATCAGTCAACCAACCAATCGGTTGTCTGAACAACCGACTTACTCACCAAACAACCAATCAACCAATGTCTGACAGCTAGTATGCCACCCAACCAACCAATCAAGCAGAGAACAAAGAACAGACAGAGAAACTGTTTATCAGACAACAATTATACAAGGAAGTAATGGAAAAACAGGCGAATATGTGGGATTGTAATCACAGCATATGTCACAAAGCAACTACATTATAGCAATTACTGAAGTTAATTAGCTAAGTCTCTTGGTGTAACCGAAGGTCTTTAATGCAGCTAATCGCATTGATTCTAAGCTTTTTTCTGTGTAATTTTCTGAGCTGCTGATAATTCGTCGAAGTCTGCAGCATCTTGCAGTGGACTTTGGTTGCATGAATCCGTAATTTTTTGCAAAAAATCCATGCCACGATTTTTCTCCATTGTTTTTGCTGACAATGGCAGTAAATGACCTTTTACTTTTAAGTATACGAAGTCTTGGTTTTAAAGCTCAATAGTGCACAGTAGACAATAGTGCACTGTAGACAATAGTGCACGGTAGACAATAGTGCACGGTAGACAATAGTGCACAGTAGACAAGAGTTCACTGTAGACAATAGTGCACAGTAGACAATAGTGCACAGTAGACAAGAGTGCACAGTAGACAAGAGTGCACTGTAGACAATAGTGCACAGTAGACAAGAGTTCACTGTAGACAAGAGTGCACAGTAGACAATAGTGCACAGTAGACAATAGTGCATGGTAGACAATAGTGCACGGTAGACAATAGTGCACAGTAGACAAGAGTTCACTGTAGACAATAGTGCACAGTAGACAATAGTGCACAGTAGACAAGAGTGCACAGTAGACAAGAGTGCACTGTAGACAATAGTGCACAGTAGACAAGAGTTCACTGTAGACAATAGTGCACAGTAGACAATAGTGCACAGTAGACAAGAGTGCACAGTAGACAAGAGTGCACTGTAGACAATAGTGCACAGTAGACAATAGTGCACAGTAGACAATAGTGCACAGTAGACAAGAGTGCACAGTAGACAAGAGTGCACTGTAGACAATAGTGCACAGTAGACAATAGTGCACTGTAGACAATAGTGCACAGTAGACAAGAGTGCACAGTAGACAAGAGTGCACTGTAGACAATAGTGCACTGTAGACAATAGTGCACTGTAGACAAGAGTACACTGTAGACAAGGGTGCACTGTAGACAATAGTGCACAGTAGACAAGAGTGCACTGTAGACAAGAGTGCACTGTAGACAATAGTCTACATTGCTTAACTTCGGTGATCAGACGATTACTGGTGTATTCAATGTGATATGGCCGTAGACATTAGGAGTTTCTTAAGACGAGTTAACATAGAAATGATGTACATGAACAAGCAAACCTTTTTAGTATTGTAATGCAAAGTATAAATAAAAATATAACATGAAATTATAAAGTATCAGGGAGGTTGAAATACCGAGCTCAAGTATATTACCTTCTAAATATGACATAATTAAACATGAGAATGATCAAGCATGAACAAGCAAAAATATTCTTCATTTAAAAATATTTGTCAGAACAAAAATCCATTTTTGAGTGGTGAAGAAGATCTTACAGCATTTTTCATCACCCTTCCTGACCATTTAAAAAAGTCTAAGCACCAAGTTAAGAAGTTACCAGCATCAGCAGTCGCCGGGCAGTCACCCATTCAAACGCAAAACCAAACCAGGTTCGAGGTTGCTTAACTTCTGCATTTCGTTAAAAAGAGATAATATAGAAACAGTAGATAGATTACGGTGAACGTAGTAACAAAGTACCTGTTTTGATTTTTTATGAAAATCAAAAATCAGTTTTGAAGGGCAGTGGCTGATTTTCTACGCATACTACGATTACTACGATTTCCAAGCATAACAAAGTACCTGTTTTGATTTTTTATGAAAATCAAAAATCATTTTTGAAGGGCAGTGGCTGATTTTCTAGTTTATTTTCATTTTTCCTTACCTTGTGTAACATTCGAGAAACGTAACAAATAGATAGTTTTTCACATTAAAATGCAAAAAAATAAAAATCAACGTAAGGTCGAGACAGACATTTATTTCCACCACTTCAACTTCCAAAAATCAAAGACAATCTAAAGTGTTCGTGTTGTGCACACACTTCGCTAGATAATTGTCAATCACTAAAAAGACTACAGCACGTGGTATTCCTAGGCGGTCACCCATCCAAGTACTAACCACGCTCTACATTGCTTAACTTCGGTGATCAGACGAGAACCGGTGTATTCAATGTGATATGGCCGTAGACATTAGCAGTTTCTTAAGACGAGTTAACATAGAAATGATGTACATGAACAGCAAATATTTCTAGTATTGTAATGCAAAGTATAAATAAAAATATCACATGAAATTGTAAAGTATCAGGGAGGTGGAAATACCGTGCTCAAGTATATTGCCTTTTAAATATGACATAATTTACAAGTCCTGGGCAGTCACCCATTCAAACGCAAAACCAGGTTCGAGGTTGCTCAACTTCTGCATTTTGTTACAGACAGATAACGTAGAAATAATGGATAGATTAAGCGAAACACAAGAACAAGGTAAACTGTTTTGATTTTTTTTTATAAAAATCAAAAATCATCTTTGGGGGATACCAACCAGTAGATGAATTTCTCGTGGATTGCCACAAAGAATCTCTGGGTCACCTAGGATCATGCCCTTTAAGTCTCCTAACCAATCACCCTCAGAACATGCCGGAAAGGGTCTCACTAGTTTATCTTGGGTGGTGGCATTAAAGGTCACAATTTTTCCTGTATTTGTTCGAAGTTTAGCACGAACAATGTGGCATTTCTGTTGCGGTGTGCTAAGTCCACCCATAATAGCTAACGAAAGATTACGCTCGCCTATAATTTCGCAACCTGCTCGCTCTGCAACATCACACAAAATAAGAGAGGTAGTGGCACCAGGATTTATAAAAACACGAATAGGAATTGACGATTTGGTATCTTCCAAAACAGCAGTCGCAGTCATTAAGAACACAACATTCGTACAAAAAGACTGTAAATGAACTGATGGAACATCAACACTTGCATCAGAAGTATTTGAACCTCTTTTAACATAAGGACTCACCTGGAAGCAGCCAGCAATTGAATTGCACAATAAATAATGATGCCATTTACTACATCGGTTGCATGGAGGTTTACGGCAAGTATCAGCTCTGTGGTTTAAACCAAGACACAAAAAACAACGGTGCTGCTCAGCAACCTTCTGTTTTCGCTCTTGCAAAGTCTTAGTAGGAAGAGACGCACAATCAAGCCACATATGTTGAGCTCTGCCACAAAATAAACAATGGGAATTCTTTGAAGCTGTAGGCGCATTTTTGGTGTTTCCACAAAAATCACTAGACTGAAGAAGAGAAACTGAATCTAGGGTGCTCCTCACACCTAAATTCTTATACCCAGCACGACGACTAAATTCACCAGACTCTCTATGGCGAGTATATGAAGCAGCCTTTCGTCTAATATCAACTTCGCTTTTCATGAACTGTCGAAATTTTTCAAAGCATGTTGTGTCATCTTCACGCTGTCATCTTCACGCCTTCTCATTCACTCCCATTCAACACGCCAAGCATATGGAATTTTTGCTAGAAAGAGAGGTTTTAGGGTTTTACCTAATTCTTCTGTACTAAGTCCCATTGCACTGAGGCCTCTTATAACAACTTCAAGCTCATCTACAAAACTTCCTTGTGCTTCAATATTTTTCGAATCGGTGATGGGCTTTAACTGCCACAGTTTTTTTAACAATGACATCTCGATTGCGTCTTTATCACCAAATCTCTCCTTTAACAAAGAAACAGCTTCCTTATAATTGCCATCTACAGGCTGCAGGCCATCTATCACATGAGCAGCTTCACCTTTAAGTAAGCTCTTTAAGTAAACAAGTTTATGAACGTCTGGTACAGGTTTAGCATCCACAGAGGCAACGAACATGTCCCAAAATTCGTAAAACTTCAATGGGTCACCACTGAAAGTTGGCAGTTGCAATTTAGGTAGTTTTATGTTGGTGACTTCTGCACCGACTACATTATTAGTTGGTAAATTCGCTGCACTTTCACTACGTGCTAAATCACAGTTATTCACTCGTCGCAAGACAAAATCATTATCACTTGCATGTCGCTGGAAATCACTAGGACTACATGGTCTTGAATCTGGTTTTAGCAAACTTAGTGCCTGAGCAGAAATTAATTCCGCTGTGTTGATTAATTCACTTGCCTCTATAATCGCTTGTTCAAGTTCTTCACCTTCTAAATAATCTTCTAACTACACTTCTGTTTCATTAAAGGTGGCAATATATTTTCCAAGGTTCTCTAATTTTTGCTGAACAAACACAAAGTTAGGCGTTTCACTAGACATCGCCTCTTTTAGTAATTTTATGCCAGTCTTCACCCAACCCTTGGATCTACTTCTAGAGTGTTTAATTTTATCACACTCAGCCATACTCATCTAAAGGTCTCTTTTCCCGGCAGTTCCGTACCAAAATATAAATACAATCACGGATAAGTTCCAATTATTTAATACAAAAAGATTTATTTAAAACTGTAAATTGTTTATCACGCATAAAATCGAATTTTGCCACTGGAACAAAAATGGCGCACACATGTGGAACAAAAAAACACAATATGCAAAATCTTCGTGACATAGTTTTACAAAAATATCTGTCAGAACAAAAATCCATTTTTGAGTGTTGAAGAAGATTTTACAGCTTTTGTCAGAACCCTTCCCGTCCATTTAAAAAAATGTAAGCCAAGGGCAGTCACCCATTCAAACACAAAACCAAACCAGGTTCCAGGTTGCTTAACTTCTGTATTTCGTTGAAAAGAGATAATATAGAAATAATAGATAGATTAAGGTGAACGTAGGAACAAAGTATCTGTTTTGATTTTTTATGAAAATCAAAAATAATTTTTGAAGGGCAGTGGCTGATTTTCTAGTTTTATTTTCATTTTTCTTCACATTGTGTAATATTCGAGAAACGTAGCAAATAGATAGTTTTTGACATTATCCGACATACGAACACGATGATACTTACTCAAATCATAATTTCATTTTTCCTAGACCTTACTAAACTAGTTTATATTTTATTTTTTGAATTTCTAGTTGCACTTATAGTTTAGCTTGCACCAGACGCATTTGCCTAGAACAGTGTATGTTTTTTATATGGACTAACACTGATTGTCTGTCTTTTAATATGATGGTCAATGTTTTATAATGGCGAATAAAGATTTTACTACTACTACTACTACTACTACTAGATAGTTTTAGACATTAAAATGCAAAGCAAATAAAAATCAACATAATGTCGAGACAGACACTTATTCCCACCACTTCGACTTCCAAAAATCAAAAACAATACTGTTAAAATGAAACGGTCGTGTTGTGCACACACTTCGATAGATAATAGTCACTAGCTAAAAAGTCTACAGCACGTGGTATTCCTAGGCGGTCACCCATCCAAGTACTAACCACGCTTTACATTGCTTAACTTCGGTGATCAGACGAGAACCGGTGTTTTCAATGTGATATGGCAGTAGACATTAACAGTTTCTTAAGATGAGTTAACATAGAAATGATGTACATGAACAAGTAAACCTTTTTAGCATTTTAATGCAAAGTATAAACAGAAATATCACATGAAATTATAAAATGTCAGGGAGGTTGAATACCGTGCTTAAGTATATTACCTTCTAGATATGACATAATTAAACATGGGAATGATCAAGCATGAACAAGCAAAAAGATTCTTCATTTAAAAATATTTGTCAGAACAAAAATCCATTTTTGAGTGGTGAAAAAGATCTTACAGCATTTGTCATCACCCTTCCTGATCATTTAGAAAAATGTAAGTACCGGGCAGTCACCCATTCAAACGCAAAACCAGGTTTGAGGTTGCTTAACTTCTGCATTTTGTTATAGACAGATAATATAGAAATAATAGATAGATGAAGGTGAACGTAGTAACAAAGTATCTGTTTTGATTTTTTATGAAAATCAAAAATCATTTTTGAAGGACAGTGGCTGATTTTCTAGTTTTATTTTCATTTTTCCTTACTTTGTATAATATTGGAGAAATGCAACAAGTAGATAGTCTTTCACATTAAAATGCAAAAAAAATCAACATAATGTCGAGACAGACATTTATTTTCACCACTTCAACTTCCAAAAATCAAAAACAATACTGTCAAAATGAAACGGTCGTGTTGTGCACACACTTTGATAGTTAATAGTCACTAGCTAAAAAGTCTACAGCACGTGGTATTCCTAGGCGGTCCCCCATCCAAGTACTAACCACGCTCTACATTGCTTAACTTCGGTGATCAGACGAGAACCGGTGTATTCAATGTGATATGGCCGTAGACATTAGCAGTTTCTTAAGACGAGTTAACATAGATATGATGTACATGAACAAGCAAACATTTTTGGCATTGAAATTAAAAATACAAAAAAATCAGGATAGTGCACAGATACTCGCTCTCACCACTTCAACTTCCAATCAAGAGAAAACGATTTAAAGTGTCAGAAAGGTATCGAACAGTTTTTTAAAGTCAGTAATGATTTAACTTAATGGATAAAAGATATTTTTTGAAAATTTGAATTTTTCGTTTAATTCACATTAGAATCTCCAAATTCTGTATTCGTATTTAAAACTTGGTATTGTTCATAATATGCGCATCTATTTTTACGGCAAACGGTTTACTGCGAAGCTTGCTCACCAATTTACAGGTTTACAAATAATTATTGGGTTTAGTCCTACTCTGCTTAGTTGCATACATCTCAAGGGCACGCACTGACTAATTTGTAACTAGTACTATAATTCCACACATTAGTTTACCTAGAGTAAACTCATCTCCTAAGTAATTGTTGCTCTTTCTCATAGTTACTTTTTCTCATAAATTTTTCTATATTACACTTTTTATGCTTATTTTTTTCTTTCCGTACTCTCAGTTTTTAACTTTACTCACTAACCTTGGCCAAATTCCCCTGTTAATAAGACCCCATTTGAAACTACTACATATAATAATCCTAATTACTGAATAATTGTATTGTTTTGTTTAGATCTAACTTTATTATTTTTTGTTTTCAGTTCTTTTTGAATAATTTGTATCATTTATACTGTTTTTATTATTATTTTTTTCTTATTTGTTTTTGTTTTTGTTATCTGCAGCATCACCGTTAATTTTTAATGTCTTAATCTATTTATAAGAAATGGCAGGAGACTAGAAGACCCTACGGTCCTTCCCTGCCCTGCTCCATGATTATAATTACTTAATATTTAAAAAACGTTTGATGTTAAACTAATTGGAGAAAATAAATGTTCTATGTCTATGTCTATGTCTATGTCTATGTCTATGTCTATGTCTATGTCTATGTCTATGTCTATGTCTATGTCTATGTCTATGTCTATGTCTATGTCTATGTCTATGTCTATGTCTATGTCTAGACACATTAGACATTAGTTTTGTCAACGAGATGCTTATAAGGGACTGAAGAGTCGAACCCAATACCTTCTACACCGCAAAGAGACGTAACTTTTAAGAATGGGCATTGGGTTGTCCAGAAAGTCCTATTGAATGAAGCATGTTAAGTGAACAAATAATACTGCAAAATCTCATAGTGAATAACAGCAGCAAAGCATCAGCACAACGTAACCACAGTCAAGTACTTATTTAAACAGTGAACATTGGAGGAATCGAACTCAATTCACAACTGCTATTAATTAGAGTAATATTAATTAGAATTCGTAAGTTTAAAACAAATGTCAAAAAGTTGCTATCATGTTCGTTGTTGCTAAGTTGCACAAGTTGCTAACACGTATAACCGAGCTTGTTAAAACACGTAGTCGTCATTAAATATTTTGCTTTTTCGATATCATTAGAGGTACAAATGTATATGGGTTGATGTAATATAGCGAAAAAAGACATAATAATTGAAAGGTTTGCAAAGTAACTGTGTATTCAAGTAAGACGGGTGGCCGGAAATGATGTAGTAGAAACACTGCATTTTTCTAATAAAAATTTATTGAAACTTGTTATACAATGATCTGTCTATGAAACGGATATTTTTCTGTAATAAACAATTTAAATCTTTATTAAGTTTACAGATACATATGATTATTTTTTAGAAAATACAACGAATTATCATTTCCTGAAACACAACGTACGTAATATGTCTAATTGAGGAGTCACTTATAAATTGTCATAAACCAATTCGTCATTATACTGAAGTTTCGATAATTTATACTAAAGTTTTGGTGTCCACGTTTGCCTAACACATAAAAATAGAAAAAAACGAACAACTAACCCGTGTTTCTTGCTGGAAACCTTTAAACATTAACACAGCGTTATTGTCTATAAATGTAGGGCTTAATATCCTGTATATACGCTAACGATGGTAATTTTCCGCCCAGAAACTAGTGCATTTTCCTGAAATTGGCACCCAGTTTTTACGCCATGACCGCTATCATTTGGAGGACGTTTCTAATTGGCCTCTATAAATGCTTTCCACATTTTCCCGACTGCCACAGTTGTCAAATTGTTCCACAATCGCAGGCCTACGGTCAGAGAGCAAAACTTCAAAATGTAAGTGCGAGTAACTGTTTTTTTATTTCAAAACTTGATGTAAACGTTTGAATGATTTTGATAAATCTGTAAAAAGTCATTTAGTTGCTAGCTTTATAAATTAACGATGCACAGAGTCCTATTCATTTTCTGAAAATGTTTTTTATTAGCAAGTTTAAAATTTTTGATCAGCAGTCTAGTCTAATTTGCTCAATTCAGCAGTCAGCATAAATAATCAATTTAAAAAAAAATGTGCAAACGTTTGATTTGAAGTTTAAAACTACAAAAATAGTATCGAAATAACAGCTTGTAATTGAAATATTCTATAAAAGGATTACAATAATGTTATCTAATAATATTATCTTCTTGTTAATAATGAAATGTAAATTTATTTGTAAAATTTGCAAATTATAGTGCGAACTTAGTACTGAAGCGCACAACAAGCTTTTGACGTATTTTTACATCCACGTTTGTGCAATTTTCTTTAAAAAAGTGGATACTTATGCTCATTACTGATTTCAAAGCTTATTCAATTAATTGATTTTTTAAATAAACATGTTAAAAAGATGCGAAAATTCAGAATTAGGACCACGTTCTTAAACTGTAAATCTAAATTTTGCAAAAGTTTTTGTTTCAAATTTTAAGTTGAATTTAGACCCATGCTTGTAAGAGTTGGGAACTTTATCATCTGGCAAATACCAGTTCCGGGTAGTTATAATGTTGATGTTGCTTGTTGCTGATGCTACCGTCGTTGTTACTGTTAATCATGCTACTGTTGTTGTAATTATTGTTGTAGTTTTAGTAGCAGTAGCAGTAATAGTAATGTAGTTGTAGAAGTAATTGTTGTTGTTGTTGTCGTTGTTGCTATTGCTGTTGCTGCTGCTGCTGTTTTGATGATGATAATGACGAATGATGAATGCAACTACGATGAAGACGACGGCGATGATCATGATGATGATACACTTCTTACCTGTGCACTTAACACAAGGCTAATGCAAATTTTCGTTGCAGGGATACGATTCTTGTTGCCGTTCTAGCCGTTGCTGTACTTAGCATGGTAAGCGCCAGTGGGCCATCGTACCGGAACGATGTGGCGTTTGCTCCCGGAGGTGCTGTTCCACACGGCTATAAGGGCAACACAGCAGCCTATCACAAAGTAGCACCAGCTCCAAAAACTTATTTTCACACCACAACGTACGGACCGGTGAGCAAAGGCAAGTTGGAAGGAGATGGGCAGAAAAGTAGCGAAACCTCATTTTCTCGCTCTGGTCGGGCTCACGGAACTTTGACTAGTCAAGATAAATCCTACGCGAAGGAGACCTCAGCAAAATCTAGAGGTTACGACTACGATTACAAGTAAGCATACAGACAAAACTAAACAAAACTAAACTAAAGTTATAATTCAAAACGGCTGAAACTTATTATATTGTTTTGCAATTTAACAAGCGCCAAAAAGTAACAAATTGTTTTGATAGTAATTATCTGGCAAATTATATGAACAACATTGTCTGAAATCAAGTGTTACTGAAATCATACTTAGTTTGTTTGCTTTTAAAACAGCTGTTCACTTGTTTAAATTCACTTGATCGTGATTATTAAATTTCTTGTTTAACGATGGATAACGCAATCATGCCTAAAACCAGTTTGTAAGGTTCGCAGTGGGCACAGAACACTGATTAATTAACTTATTCGTTAATAGATGTCACTACAGTGCACTTCGTAAAATTATTAAATTTATTAAAACAGAAGCTATGTTAATATATTTTTAACCAATTACCAAAATATCAGTAAAGTAAGTTATGACTTTATTAGAAGTTAAATCGTAGACATACGAAAATTTTTCAGTAGAAACCGCTTTTTATTTCTCTTTTACTATAAAAATATTTTAACGAAATATTTTACTATAAAGAATAACAAGTTTATTTAAACACCCAACTGCAGCGATTGCATGTGTATTTTAGTCACGTGGTCTCGCTTGAATTTTAACTCTTTTTTTGAAATGCATCTATTGCTACACCGAGTATATACATCGGGGTTAATATAGTTTAATTAACAAGTCGATGAACATAATTAAATGCTTTGCTTCTTGTCCTAGGGAAGGCCATGAATATTATCAACCAGAAACGTTATACAAGTACGACATAGTTCGACCAATATTAAGCCATTCTTACGACGGCTACGGCTACGATTATCCATCAACGAAAACTTATCACAATGGCGGATATGCTAACGACGATTACAGCTACGGCCATCCCAGTAAATACCGACAGCATGGATATTCAACGAGTCCGATTCGCCATGATAACACTTTACATCGTCCAGTAGGTGGCCAACGATGTTATTGTTATTAAGTTAAATTCAGGGCATGCATGAAGCATTACTTACTTCCGGTTATCAAAAAATTGCAATGTTAAATTTTACTGTTGGATTAAGTCCTTAGAATTAGTTTTGTATATAGATTTATTACAAATATATAAAAACGGCCTTAAAATGTCACAATTGCGATAACAACATGTAGTTTTTGTACAAATAATAAAAATTATCATAATACTCAACGATTTTGCATTATAGCTTTATTAATAAAACTGAATTACAAAAATTACGCTATTGGGCATAATTTTTATTCATTTTTACAGTGTACTCCAATCTTAATGTCATTTTGCTCGCTTTAGAATGTGCATAATTCAAAATCAATTTTATGCAAAAATAATAACAATACTATTAACAAGGATAACAACAACGGTATGCAAAAGATGCATTCTGTCTTAACAATAAACGACAAAACATCAACAACAAAGTGAACGTTGCTATAACAACATAACATTAATTTCATGCACAAAAATTCTTTTTATTTAAATTTTGAACTTACGCGTAATTTAAATTGTATTAGGAATTATAAACTGAAATCATTATAATCAATAAGTTAACGATGCCCAAATTTTGGCACGAATATACAGATAATAATGTTGAGAAAATCACTTGTTTTTAAAATCAGTTTGAGGAATAAAGTAATCGAAACAGAACCAGCTAATGAAGGAAAAAAACCAGATTATAGCTCTGTAGCTTTGGCCTAAATCAACTACTAGCAACATAAATACTATCACTAAAACATACTGTAAATAAAGCTATAGAACTACACTAAAGCTTCTACTAGTAACTTTGGAAAAAATATACTTTTGCCGGCAGTAGCAGGTCTAGTTGTTTTGGGCATAAGCAGCAAGAGTACCGAGCACCAAAGTCTTAAACGAAAGGCTAAGGAAGTTCTGCTCAGCTACAAAACAAGTGTTTCCTTTTAAAAAAAATATTACCTCAAGTAATAAAACCTGATCGATGATGTTCAA
The DNA here is from genome assembly GCA_030141605.1 of Tubiluchus corallicola. Taxonomy (NCBI): domain Eukaryota; kingdom Metazoa; phylum Priapulida; class Priapulimorpha; order Priapulimorphida; family Tubiluchidae; genus Tubiluchus; species Tubiluchus corallicola. The sequence goes on from JAQGDQ010000107.1 coordinate 310,870, forward strand.
AAAGGCAGAAATGAAATTATCAGTTTTCCGCTGTTGCAATTCGGTTGCTGCTTTAGTCAATTACATTTATTTCCAATGATCTAGGTAATAAAAAGATACTGCTAAGCATTACTAGGACACTATTCCTCCCACTTTTGAAAAGGGATTAAACATGGTCACAGGTAAACAGCAAGGACTGGCACACAAAAACAAATTAGTCTACTGCTACATATCACGACTCTTCTCCACATTTACATATTACGGATGTATCAACATTTTCCTTATCATCACACATGTATTTGAATGGATGAAAGACTGTTCCCTCCGGGCAGTTCATTGGAACACGCATTTCATTGGGTGTGTTCTGCCACAGACATAGATAGTACTTGCGACAGTTTATTGGATTTGCCATTACCATGTGCGAATGTCCGGAGCAAGAGGGACCTGGTCCTTTCACCTCACATTGCGTACTTTCTGTAGCCATTCCCACAGCGCCGTTTCTTCCAGAAGCAGATGAACCGGAATCCGAAAGTTTTGTTTCCTCCAATTCTGGATTATATGGCCTCTGCTCTTCCTGGGCAACTACTGGGCCAAGGCTTTCGCCCCCATGAGTATTACTGGGATATGTCTCGTGTCCAACAGTACCAGGTAATTCATAATCGTTGTAAGTATTACGTGGATATTGTTCATAGGATTGATTTGTAGGATACCCTTCATAAGAATAAGCTGTATGGTGTGGAAATGGAATACCAACTGTGGAAACATGTGATGGATACGTATCATAGTGGCCTGGATAGCTTTCATATGCATCGTGTCCATGTTCAGGGTATGTTTCATGAGGATGCACTTCATAGTGTCCATGTTCAGGGTACGTTTCATGAGGATGCACTTCATAGTGTCCATGTTCAGGGTACGTTTCATGAGGATGCACTTCATAGTGTCCATGTTCAGGGTACGTTTCATGAGGATGCACTTCATAGTGTCCATGTTCAGGGTACGTTTCATGAGGATGCACTTCATAGTGTCCATATTCAGGGTACGTTTCATGAGGATGCACTTCATAGTGTCCATATTCAGGATACGTTTCATGAGGATGCACTTCATAGTGTCCATGTTCAGGGTACGTTTCATGAGGATGCACTTCATAGTGTCCATGTTCAGGATACGTTTCATGAGGATGCACTTCATAGTGTCCATGTTCAGGATACTCTTCATGAGGATGCACTTCATAGTGTCCATGTTCAGGATACGTTTCATGAGGATGCACTTCATAGTGTCCATGTTCAGGATACTCTTCATGAGGATATAATTCATTAGGATGAACTTCATAGTGTCCATGTTCAGGGTACGTTTCATGAGGATGCACTTCATAGTGTCCATGTTCAGGGTATGTTTCATGAGGATGCACTTCATAGTGTCCATGTTCAGGGTATGTTTCATGAGGAAGCACTTCATAATGTCCATGTTCAGGGTATGTTTCATGAGGATGCACTTCATAGTGTCCATGTTCAGGGTATGTTTCATGAGGAAGCACTTCATAATGTCCATGTTCAGGGTATGTTTCATGAGGATGCACTTCATAATGTCCATGTTCAGGGTATGTTTCATGAGGATGCACTTCATAATGTCCATGTTCAGGGTATGTTTCACGAGGATGCACTTCATAATGTCCATGTTCAGGGTATGTTTCACGAGGATGCACTTCATAGTGTCCATGTTCAGGGTATGTTTCATGAGGATGCACTTCATAGTGTCCATGTTCAGGGTATGTTTCATGAGGAAGCACTTCATAGTGTCCATGTTCAGGGTACGCTTCATGAGGATGCACTTCATAGTGTCCATGTTCAGGGTATGTTTCATGAGGAAGCACTTCATAATGTCCATGTTCAGGGTATGTTTCATGAGGATGCACTTCATAATGTCCATGTTCAGGGTATGTTTCATGAGGATGCACTTCATAATGTCCATGTTCAGGGTATGTTTCACGAGGATGCACTTCATAATGTCCATGTTCAGGGTATGTTTCACGAGGATGCACTTCATAGTGTCCATGTTCAGGGTATGTTTCATGAGGATGCACTTCATAGTGTCCATGTTCAGGGTATGTTTCATGAGGAAGCACTTCATAGTGTCCATGTTCAGGGTATGTTTCATGAGGAAGCACTTCATAATGTCCATGTTCAGGGTATGTTTCACGAGGATGCACTTCATAATGTCCATGTTCAGGGTATGTTTCATGAGGATGCACTTCATAGTGTCCATGTTCAGGGTATGTTTCACGAGGATGCACTTCATAATGTCCATGTTCAGGGTATGTTTCATGAGGATGCACTTCATAATGTCCATGTTCAGGGTATGTTTCACGAGGATGCACTTCATAATGTCCATGTTCAGGGTATGTTTCACGAGGATGCACTTCATAATGTCCATGTTCAGGGTATGTTTCACGAGGATGCCCTTCATAATGTCCATGTTCAGGATATGTTTCACGAGGATGCCCTTCATAATGTCCATGTTCAGGGTATGTTTCACGAGGATGCCCTTCATAATGTCCATGTTCAGCATACAGTTCATCAGGGTGTGTTTCATAACCATAACTTTCATAAGGATGAACTTCATAGAGTTCAGACCCAGGGTAAGTATCGTAATAATTGCTTTTTTCATAAGGGTACGCATGCGGCTCGTTTACTGGATATATTTCAGAACTTTCACGAGGATGTACTTCGAAATCATCATACTGTCCATGTGCTGAATATGCACCGTAATTCTCATGTGTTTGATGAGGGTGCACGTCATACTGCTCCGGCAGATATATTACATAATTGTGAGCGTCATAAGGATAGCTGTTGCTAGGGTAGACTTCATATGCATCTCTGTGTGGATATGTTTCGTAATTGTACGTTTCGTGGGGAATCATTTCGTGTTCTTGATATGGTATGTAACTTCCTTGTGTTTGATGAGGATACGCATCGTGATAATTCCCGTGCCGTGAATATGATGACTCCACTCTGCGACTGCGACTGTGCCCATGGTAGGCATGGTGCTCATCATATCCATGAACAGGGTGTTGTCCTTCTTGCTGATGGGATACATGTTGTACGTAGTGTCGCCGATGTTGCACAGTATGACGCCTGTACGTCTCACCGTGATGTGATGTTGCATAATGTGGTTCTACTGCACCCGTTTCATACTTGTGCGGCAACTGCTGTAAAACATTTGAAGATTTTGTGTGGATTACATAGGTCACCTGTGTCACTTCCAGCAATTCTGTTTTTATTGTGGTCAACAGAGGATTCCTTCCATGATTACAATGACCTTTAAAATCATCAAAACCTAATGCCCAGACCATAACGCCTCCAAGGTGATTGTCGATCACATACTTGACCTACAAACAAAAACTAGTTAGACGAACCCTATTGTCAGTCAGGGAAAAATGAGGCCCGTTGATAACATGCAAATGCGTTGCAAAAATTACAAAAGTTGGTGATCAGTAACCAGTTGAATGCTAACTGTGGTCAACAATACGTACAAAAAAATTAGTGAAAGTTTGGTGATGGAAGTTCTAGAACTTGTCCAAATATACTGCAAAGGATTGTTACCTTTTCACTAATACTCCTTGAATCCTCGTAGCCAATCCATTGGTCATTTTTGTAAGCAAATGGAACAAGCTGATCTTCAACCCAAAAGCTTTCATAGCTTGGCATCACTTCAGAACACACCTACAAAAGATTTAAGTAATGCAAGTCATTAAAATTAATAGAAATAAACCACAATTTTTATTTATTTGCAAATGTGACAAATGCCGCACATTGGTACCATTAAAATGTTTGTGAATTTTCCGAAACAGATTTGCGAATCTTTATAATCTGCAAATTTTGTCGTAATTTATTCATTTATTATGAGTGAAGACGTAGATCTGTAAGTCATTCAAAAAATATTCGCAAGAAGCATTATCAGTTGTTCAGTTGGCTAAATCTATCACTTAAGCAGTAATAAGATTGGTGTTTACCAATCCACAAGAAGCCGAAAATCTTAATAAGAATAAGCTCAAGCAAAGTTTTGTGGGCACAAACCTCGTAGTACGGCATCATTCCTTCCTGTTGATACATGTGTCCAGCCTTGCCACTTCCTACAATAGGTGCATTTAACATGTGGTCAGATGGGTCTTGGAGAGTGTAAGTCTGTCCAAAAAGAGGAATTCCCAGCAGCAATTTCTTTGGATCCGTTCCATGGTTTATCCAATATTGGACGATGAATTCCTTAAAAAAAAGCAACGATAATAGGATTTAGGTTATCTAAGTACACTAAAAACTAAGGAACGCTATATGGCATGGAAGATTATTAAATTATCTAAGTACACTAAAAACTAAGGAACGCTATATGGCATGGAAGATTATTAGATTGTCTAAGTACACTAAAAACTAAGGAACGTTATATGGCATGGAAGATTATTAGATTATCTAAATACACTAAAAACTAAGGAACACTACATGGCATGGAAGATTATTAGATTATCTAAGTACACTAAAAACTAAGCAACACTACATGGCATGGAAGATTAATAGATTATCTAAGTACACTAAAAACTAAGGAACACTACATGGCATGGAAGATTATTAGATTATCTAAGTACACTAAAAACTAAAGAACATTATATGGCATGGAAGATTATTAGATTATCTAAGTACGCTAAAAACTAAGGAACATTACATGGCATGGAAGATTATTAGATTATCTAAGTACACTAAAAACTAAGGAACATTACATGGCATGGAAGATTATTAGATTATCTAAGTACACTAAAAACTAAGGAACGCTATATGACATGAAAGATTACTAGGTTATTTAAGTACCCTAAAAACTAAGGAACACTACATGGCATGGAAGATTATTAGGTTATCTAAGTACACTAAAAACTAAGGAACATTATATGGCATGGAAGATTATTAGATTATCTAAGTACACTAAAAACTAAGGAACACTACATGGCATGGAAGATTATTAGGTTATCCAAGTACACTAAAAACTAAGGAACACTACATGGCATGGAAGATTATTAGGTTATCCAAGTACCCTAAAAACCAAGGAACACTATATGGCATGGAAGATTACTAGGTTATCTAAGGAAAACGATCATACCGCATCTTCATAGCTATTAGTCTCAAAAGTGCTTCCGTGATTTTCCAATAATTTATCCCTTTCACACACATGACACAAAAATGCTGCCCTTGCTTGTGTGTGATTTTCCAAGTTGTCTTACACTTAACTGAAATTACTAAAAACAAAGATATTTCAAAGGCGACCTCTTCACTTACAATATTCGCAGTTTTGTCCACATCGTAGGAGTGAGGATGCAAAGGACTTCCATGACCAGCGTGTTTGTTCCATATTCCATTAAGGTGATAAGTCATCATTGGTAAATAATCACTAAACCTGCATTTAGAAATCAAGAATATTATGAGAAGCTTTTTCTCTTTGAGCACAAATAACCAGAGATGTTTTTTACACAAGGCGCTTTGCAAGGATTAATGGTAGTAGATGATAGATTTCAAGGACAATTTTGAGGTTAGTCACTTGACCTGCAGGGCGGTTATCTTCTACATAATAATTTATCATTCACTGATAATTCAACTTTTAAATAGCGTTATTAGTACCAATTATTTTCATCAAAAATAAGAAACGTATTTATAAACGCACGAAGAGATTTTCGGGATGTCGTAACCCAAATCTATCCAGTATTTAGCGCCCGGTATCGTGGTGGCCAAGATTAGTTGATTGTTGCCGGAAAACTTGGCTTCCATCGTAAAGATCTTGTGAAGCTCCTAAAAATTAAACACACAATTGTACATAAATTTAAAATTGACACAGAGATATTGGGTAAGAAGAGTCCTCACTTTGCATTAATTTGTTCAAGCCAAAACTACACCATATAGACACGAAGAACCGACGGTCAACTAGCAGAACTAACAACCTGCTTTAAAATGCTTGAAAAGATGAATTTCAAGAGCAAAGCAGTTAGAGTGTTATAGCCTGTCAAATACTACTAATATTTTTATATCAATACCTCTAAGAGCAGTGGTAAATTGTCTCTATCTGAAGGATGTCCACCTCTTCGTTCGTAGCCCGGAAACTCCCAGTCGACATTTAGTCCATCGAAACCATATTGTCTCAGGAAATGAAGTACAGAATTAACAAAGGTAAGACGTGAGTTGAGAGACCACGCCATATTGCTGAAACGCTGTGAACCTTCTGCCCAACCGCCTACTGCTAGCAGTACCTTCAGATCTGGATTTTGGTTTTTTAGGGCCAGGATTCTCTGAAACAATTCTAAAAAAGAATTTTATTAAATGCTTCGACAGAAACAGTTAGTGCAAACGGATTTTTTAGTTAGGTATTACTGCAAATAGCAATTTAAAGCCCAACCAGCGTCTTAAACAATGCAATAACGATGTTTTAAAAAACGTTTAGCTCAAAATTTGGTTTAACAATGAATGCGACACATCATTTTTGTGACATGGGTTAAAGTGCATAAATGGCCTCTTGAAATTCTGACAAAATATAAAATTTGTGGAAAGTTACTTCAATACTCATTGCTTCATTAGGTTTTTTCCTTGTACCACAGCTTTGAATGCACTTTTACTTGATCAGGTCTTTGTTCAGTTTGTTGCTTTCTTGCACCGTGTACCTTGGTTATTGTTAAGTAGGTCTTTACCAGGGATTTTTCAATGTGTTTTATATCGTCAATTTTTATGTGCTTTATCATTTAACAAAAAAGTTGGAAAAACGCAACAAAATTAAAGCAAAATTAAATCAATTTTTTTTATTTGCCATTGAAATAACTAAAACTGAACCTCATTTGGGTTTGTTAAGCTAAGAAGTGAGGAGAAGAGCATGTCAGAATGATTGATTTATGATTGATCCATTCATTGTACTATTTATTTCAGCATAAAAGCCACAAAAACATACAATTAAAATTTACCTAGACTAAAACTAGAAGTGCTAAAAAATACTATATGCAGAAAGTGAGTAAAAGCATTTAAAATTAGAGCTACGAGCTTCAAAGTTACGAAATTACGCGAGTTACCATTTCAGGAACAGAAGACATGTCTCGGGGTGAGTCTGGAAAGTTCACGATCCTACTCTGTAGAATTTTCAAACCATACCTGTTTTTGTTATCGCATTGTTGCTATCATTACGTATATAGTTTAATGTTTTGTGTTGCAAATCAGCCAAATAAAAAATTATTGAATTGAATTGAATTGTGTCCAATGTGATAATTAGCCAGAAAAGAAAGTCATCAATGATACCACAGGCTGGGGAGTTAAGCACAGGGTGCGCTGCGTTCGTGTGCTAGGCGTAAAATATGAGTGGTGCATTCGGGGCTACGATAAGCTGAAACCATTTAACAAGCAGAGCCATCAAGATGTTGCAGACCTCATTTTATTTCTTCCCTTTGGCTGTAGATTAAATTAGTTACTAGATCTATATCTAAATGCGATTAAGTGTGAAGTCGAGATTTCGTACCGCTTCTCTAAGAAAAGAACCAAAAAACCATGATTTTTATCATATTGTCAATTTAGTAGGTTTGTGAACAGATTGTAAAACTAGTAAAATGATTATACTTATTTACTTCTATTTATAAACCTTTTTTCGTGAATGAATATTCGACTGGTGATCTTCAAGTAATTTTAACACTTTGCGTGCAATCTGAAAAGTATTTCGGGAGTGTATAAAATAGACCTGACGTTTTTTGGTATTTCTACCCACAGTACCTGTTTAAACTCAAAACCCACTACCCAGTGTCCACGACTTCAGTCCCTAAACCTCGATACCTTTTTACCTCAGCTTGCAATCTCAATAGCCAGAACGACAATGTTGTGTATTCGTTTAATAGTCACGTCGTACTGTCTCTCTTCAAACACTTAGGCAAATACAGTGGCTGCGTAGCCTGATAGGTAAAACGTCCGAGCTCCGTACAGGAGGTTGCGTGTTCGATACGAAAGACAGTCATATAAAAAAATTAAAAAATGCTACGTGTAGTTGCCCTGTGTGACTAATCTCTGTTATGTAGTTGTAATTCGTAATTTATCGTGGGCAATAAAAAATCTCATTGCAGCTTTGTTTGTCTGTTCTACTTAAAGCTGAATCATCATCGTTGTCGTCGTCGCCATAATCATCATCATCATCGCAATGAGCACAGAAATTTCTTTGGATGGTAAACAATAACACCATATTGGCAAAAGCACTTTGCAACAAGCAACTTACCTAAATCTGACTCTGACTTGGCCGTCAGCTCATTATCCAATATTGTGGCGTATCCAAACACGATGTGCGTGCAAGTTGAGGGGTCGATGTCTTCTGGTAAGAACGTGGCTGGCGCGGGACGTCGAGCTGCCTCCCCCGGGTAAAAGCAGAACCGCACGTAGGAATCGTAGTCATGAAGATGACTTGGAACTTCTGGAAAGTAATTAAATAAAATAATTAGCTAATTAGTTATAAGTTTAAATTCGAGATTATCAGTTATTGGTAAAGTGAACACAATATATTTGAACCAGAAACCTTTGGAATTCAAACCAATGACTAGACAACACAGACACGTGTGAACGCGGGCGTTCTTAATTCAATCCCATGAGTAAGTAAGTAAGCAAGCAAGCAAGCAAGCAAGCAAGCAAGCAAGCAAGTTTATTAGTTTATCACCATTTTTAAAATAGCAAAATACATAACTAACAGATTTATAAATCTATACAACATACAATAATACAACATTACAAAGTGCAAAAGTAATTATTGATTAGTGGTGAAAGGGTGGCGAAAGAACTATAAGTCATCGAGGTCAGCCACCCTCTCAGAATTGTTACTAATATAATTAATTAGTTAATGCGCATGTATCAGATAATAAAAAATTATCAGATTTTGCATTTAAGACGAATGAAAATTGAACGTTATACGAATGTGTTAGTTTATAATAAAATAATGTTCAATAATGGGAAAGAAGAGACACACGTGCCTATCTTTTAATAATAATTTAACCTTTACGTATTTAAAATTAATATTATGAGGACCTAGAGTCAAAGGAAGAAAAAAAATTAATTTTCCGCTTGAAGCTAGCAAAAGTGGATAAACATGTATGTTTAGTTATGAAAAAAAAGAGTTGAAAGAAAAGTATCTTAAAATTCTTTAGGATTAGCGTTCATTATTGCATAATATTAGGTCACCAACCAAGGGAACTGTTAGTTTACTTACACTTAACTGTTTACTGTAATTACTAATTACCTAACCATAATATGGTGTTTTGGATAATTAGTCTTTGATTGTAGTGTGAAAACAAAGAATTTAACAAACGATTGCGGTTTATGCTCACCAACAGATAGCTGTTAATCGTAGATGGAAGGAATCGCAATGGATTGTTAAATTCTGATTAACACATTTAAAACATAGTAACATCGCTAATTTGGCTACTAAACAATGGTGTTTCATTAACGGCACAGGCACGGAAACAAAGGTTCATATCAATAACATTTGATTTACTTTTATCAAAATCCCACACAAACCGTAAATGAAAAAAAGAATTTGCCAAAAATTGCGCCAGCGTTAATTAAGATTCTCCAGACATTTGCTGTCAAAATTTCATGTTGAAAAAAACCAATCAAACAATCAGTGAAACAACTGCTGAACTTATAGAGATACAGATATGTTCATTTTCTTAATGTCTTACACCTAATAATGGCGAAATAATTTAACTAACCGACGTCAAACTGTATTTAAAATGTGAAACCAAATTAATACTTACCTGGCTGAGTTTCAGTAGATGATAGTCCTGCCAGTAATACCAATACCAGGCAAACACCTATCCCCTGCATACTGCAAAAATAATCGAGTATTTTCATGATCGTTAGTTATCAATCATTAGTAGAAAAAAATTGTAATGCAAGCAAAAATTATTCTATATAATTCCGTGTTATAAATTAAAGTAAAATATATAAAGTATAATATAAAGTAAAAACCGGACCCAATCTTAAACTGTAGGTCAAAACAATCTACTCGTTAAAATATTGAAAGGAAACATACTATATAAAGTAAAACCGGACCCAATCTTAAACTGTAGGTCAAAACAATCTACTCTTTAAAATATTGAAAGGAAACATACTATATAAAGTAAAACCGGACCCAATCTTAAACTGTAGGTCAAAACAATCTACTCTTTAAAATATTAAAAGGACACATACTATTTTTTTTCAAAAATGACTTACATGAAAGAATGCTTAGCGCAATTTATCCCAAAATAGTTTAGCAAGCACAAAAGAATGGGACACACTCCAACAACAAGAGTAAAATTCACAGTTTAGTGGGAAAATAATCTGAGAATTAGTGCACTTGTATTGCTGATGATTTTACTCGTCGTTTGTAAAACTTCGAAACTTAAAATTTCGATGTTTAAGTTGGCGAAATAGCGTTTAGGAAATAAACCGGTAATACATTGTAGTTATAGTTCTGTCGGAATAGGCACGTAACTCGTATACACAGATTTATTTTTGTGGGAAAACCAAATTAAAACGTAAAAATGTTTTTCTTGCTAAGCATTTTACAATCACTGCACAGTCCCGAAAAGAAAATGAAAATGAGACTTCGGGTCTAGGCAGAAAAACGTCACAAACAGTGAAAATATAACCACCCTTTTTCATATCCCATAAAAACCCTTCTCCGTTTCTAGGAAAAAACTATCCACAGACCAAGATGTTGGGTCAAATAAATTTTTCCGACAAAATTAAAACAATGACAGAACATGAATGATGGAACAAAGATACAGTAAATTAAATTTTGATACTAAAGCCCAGAGACAGGAAATTTGAAAATAGATGGGATACAGCCTGGATTTTGTCTCCCTATTTCCCTATTTCCAATGATTAAAGCAGCCCAAAGTTCATTCTTTTTGTTTGGTAAACTAATTTCAGCATTTCCACTGTTAGACCTCTTACACTGGAGTGAATCTAACAATTAACATCAATTTTGATCCTGAAATTTCTGTGGAAAATTAATGACTTAATTGAGTAACTAGAATCAAGATTATTATTATTAAAGTAAAACCAGGCCTAATCTTAAACTGTAGGTCAAAACAATCTACTCTTTAAAATATTGAAAGGAAACATACTCTTTTTTTCAAAAATGACTTACGTGAAATAATTAATACCCCAGAAATACAATTTCACGTTCGCGCCACTAGTTCTTCGCTGTTACATGCATTTCGCCATTCGTTAGCTAGACGGGCACTAGCGCCTGCATTTCAGAAACGCAATGCACAAAAAACAGGTGCTGTGCCTCTCTGTTCAGATGCGTTAGTTTGCGACGAACTACAAACATTCGACAGCTCATGCGTGAGCACAGCACTTATTCTGAAATTTGAATTTTTATATTAAAACTTGCCTTGCTTTGATACAACACACTGAATACCACTGTACTTTTCAAACAGTTCAAACAAGCTAGTGGAGTATTTTTGCCTTTGAAAATTATGTTAATTGGTGATGTCATCAATAGGTGGGCTAGCCCGCCGTTAATTAAATTTTTAATCTATTATTTAATTATGAGAACTACTTTTGCGGTATTAATTGTGTTAAAATGTATCCCTTTTATCGGACTTGAAATGGGCTGGTATATAAAAAAATCACCCTGTCTTCCTTTAAGGATGGAAAAAACCAACAATTGATGAAATTTTGATGCCAAACATGAAAGACAGTTAGATAAACACGAGTATTTTAGCTAGCAGCAAAACTAGCAATGAACAGCAATCATCAAAATAGCAATAAAGGAAAACATAAGCGATGAACGGACTGTTTAGCATATATACTAAGTGCCTTTCTGGCTTTTTCCTTAGAGAAATTAAGTATAGCACCGTCTATCAATGATAACTCACTGTATCAAATCAAAGAACGAAAAATGCTTGAACTGGCAGTGTCTCTCTTCGGTAGGACATTTTTACATACAACGATATAATGCGCTAAGATACTTAATTTATAAGTTTTTGTAGTTACATTACACTACAGACGCGAACAGCTAGTAGTTTCACAAGTGTGAATCTTTTCAATGGCTTCTATAATTTAACGAGCAGGGTGGGCTCTAGGTAGTCTGAGTGTGCATATCACGTTTAATTTTAAATTACAGAGGCAAAAATCACTTGGACTAGTACAGCAGTATTTATTTATTAATTTATAAAACAGGTATATTTAAACTCTTAGTGAATTATTTTTGATGTCTGTTCGAAACATTAACGCAATTACGTACTTAAGACCTAAGCTAATTGCATGAGAGAAATTTAAAATACATACATAAACCATGTGGTGTACAGTAATATCAAATTGAAGTATCGTCTTTTTATTCAGATCTAAGGGGTCATGGCTAACACAATTTTCCTTAGTAGGCCTTAGGGAAAATTAGTTTTAGCGCCCCCTCTTCAACGGTCAACCCCTTCCACGGTCCACACAGCACCCGCAAAATTGAATTTTTCTTGTATAATATTATAGTAAAGTATAATGCTACCTGTGCGTTAGGCTTATGCATGTGTGATAGATCTACAGTTTGTGCTGTGTTGACGGAATTTGAACAACGGTCAACCCCTTCCACCCCGGTTCACACAGCATCAGCAAATTTGAATTTTTCTTGTATGATATTATAATAAAGTATAATGGTACCTGTGTGTTAGACTTATGCATGTGTGATAGTGAACTAATTAAGTGTGGTCAATTACCTATCTACAGCTTGTATTGTGTTGACTAAATTTGAAACTGACTTTATAACCCTATTACAGGAGCAATCAAATTTCTGTGATTTCAGCTCTTCTTGTTTAGATTTTCCCTCAGCTATTCGTCAGGAAATCCTTGAAACTTTAACTTCTTTCTTCGTGTACATCCATTTCACTAGCTTCATCTGCTTCATAACTCTGGTTTTGTTGCAAATGCTTCACTGGCGAATCTTTCTGCTGTTCATTGTCGCCACCCGCCACCCGTCACCCGCTAGCTTTCTTGCTTTTCATTTCCTGTATAATTCCGCTCCTAAACACTTCGACTCTTGTAAGTTTATTTGGCATAATTAGACAAATGCTATAGAAAGAAGTGTTTATTAACGTAAGGGTCATTACAATAAGCACTTACGTAGCGAGGCTGCTCGATGCATAGAATAGAAAATGCTTGCAAAATCACGCGCAAGAAATGTCTGAGTGGAATGATGTAATCTTAGAAATACAAATAAAACTAAACTAGAAAGTGTTTTGCTGTAGGAATTAACTTCCTAGCATCGATGAATTATCCATTTCGACAGAAAGATTATGGTTCGTTTCGTTTGATTAGTGTTGCGCACTTAAAGAATTACACATACGCTATGTTGTTACTTAAGCTATGTTATTACACATACACAATGTTATTACTTAATCTATGTTATTACACATACACAATGTTATTACTTAATCTATGTTATTACACATACACAATGTTATTACTTAAGCTATATTATTACACATACACAATGTTATTACTTAAACTATATTATTACACATACACAATGTTATTACTTAAGCTATGTTATTACACATACGCTATGTTATTACTTAAGCTATATTATTACACATACACAATGTTATTACTTAAGCTATGTTATTACACATACGCTATGTTATTACTTAAGCTATATTATTACACATACACAATGTTATTACTTAAGCTATGTTATTACACATACACAATGTTATTACTTAAGCTATATTATTACACATACACAATGTTATTACTTAAGCTATGTTATTACACATACACAATGTTATTACTTAAGCTATATTACTACACATACACAATGCTATTACTTAATCTATGTTACACATACACAATGTTATTACTTAAGCTATGGTATTACACATACACAATTTTATTACTTAAGCTATGTTATTACACATACACAATGTTATTACTTAAGCTATGTTATTACACATACGCTATGTTATTACTTAAGCTAAACTTCAAAATGAAATAATTACTTCCAGAATTTGACGCCAACCAAAATTTGGTGCCCTGCGCAACTGCCTGGTTTGCATTAATGGGAGAGACAGCCCTGTTAAGGAGAGTTATCATGGCCGACGTCGGCGGGTTTGTGTGTTTTGGCGGCCGTGTGTCATTGGTTTAACACAGTTAGCTTAGTGACCACTTGGTCGTGAGTGCCAAGTGTTTATTCTAAATTGAAAATCTGAATAAAAAGACGATAATTAAATTTGATATTACTGTATTCCCTATGGTTTATGTATGCAGTGGCATCGTCTAAAAATTTCTCTCTTACAATTAGTTTAGGCCTTAAGTACGTAACTGCGTTAATGTTTTGAATATAATTGACTAAAGTTTAAATATACCTCTTTTATAAATTAACGAATAAAAACTGCTGTACTAGTCTAAGTGATGTTTGCCTCAATAACCTAAAATTAAACGTGACATGCACACTAAAAACGTTTTTGTCAGATGGCAAATAAAAAACGTTTTTTAAAGTTGTTCTACAATGCACGTTAACTAGAGAAATGGTAGGTTATCGTTAATGCTAGGTGAGAATCCACTAACATTTAGGTGTAAAACTTAGTTCACTTCTAAAATACACGTAATCTTAATTTCTTGAAATACACTGAGACTACAGTAGCTATAATGCAATGAATATATAATTTCATGAAAACTTTTTTTATAAGTGTGAACACGATCAACAAATTTTCCAAAAATTTACAAACTACAAAATTCTGTAAATGAAAATTGGGAGAAATTAATTTACAAAATGTTTAATTCTTACCTGGTATTGGTGGCCTATTCGTCGTGCTGATACGTCACAAGAAATCTGTATCATACACGTGTAACCTTGCAAAACCCAACACGTTGAATAACTCTCTGATCTTATGGAACTGTTTGAAGCCATACTGTCGGCCAGCATATTCTGAATAGGGAAGGGTTGCTTCAAACACAAACGCGCGATTTCATGAAACATCTACAGAATTTGACTGAACTGGCTTTGTGAAAGACAATTCAAAAAGACAGAAGAAAAAGTCCTGAGGATCCAGACAGAAGACGAAATTTTAATGTTAGGTTTGACCAAGTCATTGTGAGCTTTCGAAAAAATTATTCTGTAACAAGCGGATAGTTTTGCAGTATTGTAGTCGCATGATCTATTAGTTCATCTCAGCAGTACTTGTGAATTATATCACTCTATTGACTATTCCAGTTAGTGAATTTTGTTAAATTCAACGGCTCTTGGTTGAAAGATTTTGGACATACACACGCACGCACGTACGCACGCACACACACAGCTCTTGGTTGAAAGATTTTGGACACACGCATGCACGCACGCACGCACGCACACACACACACACACACACACACACATATATACATAACACTGGTGATTTTCCCACAAGTGTATTTGAAATGGTCGCCAGTTCTAAAAGATCGGAACCGCCATTGACAAGGATGATCTCCTCATTGTTAAAACTTCGATTTCTGCATTGGAATGAAGGGCAAAAAGGGGCTATAAGTATCGATGAGTCCCACGAGATCCACCTCTTGGAGACAGGCCTTTGAGGTTATACAGATATGAGGAATACAGCTTCTGCAGATGACGGAAAACTGTGAGATTTGATTTCCAAGGAAATCTAAAGTTTTCAAGAATATCCGTTAGCTTGGAATGCTCTACCAATGATAATATTTTTCTGCGTGCTTTGTCAACTTCGCTTTCCAGTCTATACCAGGTAATAGTGGAACTCTTCAAATGGACTGTGTATGCACAAGTTATCAGTGAAACCTCCTGCTATAAAATTGTTTCCCTTTCAACTTACAAGAATACTTTTGTTCTGGAAATGTACTCATATTTCCACTCCTATTGTAACTCTTTCCCTGAGTAGCTAATGGCCTTGTTTGAGACAATTTGTATCTAAAAATAAACGAAGTTAGCCGAACACTACATTTAGTAAACGGAGAGCGAAGAGTTCCCAATTAGTGCCAATAGTGCTAATCATCTTAGAAAGGTTCTTTTAATGCTTTTGCATGTGCAATATTGATTATAATATCGCTAGTTTGAACAATAAGTTAAAAAGGAAAAAAGCCAATTAAAAGCTACTGTTTTACTGAACAATAAAATTTATTTACATATCTCATCACAGACAGTTTACATCAAAAATTAATCTGTTTACACAAAAACATTTCCGTTTGTACTGGCGACAAACTGATCGCTATCTCTCAACGTTTCAGTCGGTTGTGGTGACACTGCGTCATCGGTGACGTCACTAACATGGCTGTCCGAATCTGCGTCAGAGATCACGTGACTAGAGTGTGACAAATTGCTCAGGATGGAATGTTTTCTGTAATATTCGGCGTTTGGCTCGCTTCGTAATCGCCGCAAATAAAGATGTTTGCGATCCGAACTGTCAAAGAACCGGGAAGACAGGTCCACCTTCCACTTGTCAATGGCACCTCTTATGCAGTGAATCCATGTTTCCTGAAAAACAAGTTTTTTAGTTAAATTTGCGTCGGATCAATCTGCTCCTTCGTTTCAAAGTTCACTTGGTAATATGTAACGCTGCCATATTAAATGAACTAGCTTTTTTGTCAGTTGCTTGCTTTACTGTTTGTTTGTTCATTCACCTGTCTTTCGTTCAATCTTTAACTTTCTTGTTCAGTTTTTTAAGGCTCACTCATTCATTTTGTCGTTTGCACATTTAGTTGTTTGTTTGCTTGTGTGGCGATGCCCTGTCAGTTCGCCCAAGTTTCAGAGCTAATTATCTATAATTTACTTGTATATCGAAAATCGTAAAACAGTCGAAACTTGCCACAAAAATTTGTATATTGATATCTTCTGTATTACACAACGTGCGGTGTGAAACAAAAACTTCTATGACAATTTCACAAACAAAGACGCTAACGAAACTTTTTATAACACTAGTAACCTAAACAAGCATGTCCGCCCTTTTACACTCGTCTCCTACAGACTCGTGCGCGCCGAACAATCACCGATCACGTGATCATTCTGATTGCGTCAGCACAGCTTGTTTGTTCATTCAACGTTCGTTCTTTTCGCTTTTTACCAGACTATTTATTCGTTCATTCACTGTAGTGTTCATATGTTTCTTCATTTGTTTGTTCGCCCATATGTAAATTGTATCCAATTATCCATCTGCCTGTTTGTTTGTTTGTCACACTATCAGTTTGCCTGTGTGTCAGTCCTTTCGCCTGTGTGTCCATCAATACATACAGTCCGTTCACATGCTGATAAATCAGTTGGACTGATCAGTCAATTTATTTTTATACTTTTCTAACTTCACGATACTTATATTGCTACAGACATAAGTTATCAAAATACCTTTGCAGCCTCAGTCAGAGCTTGCAGCGTATAGACACCAGTAATTTGTCCAAAACGTGTTGTTCCCACTATTACAAATGTGTTCTTCAGTCCGGATGCTAGTAACAAAATTAAACAAATCACTTTGGTTCAGATATAACTTTTTTTTAATTCACCAGTCATTCAGAAATAGCTACAAGAATTAAAAACAAGTACAAAATCAAAGCAAACAACTGAAAACAAAAAACAAAAAAGTAATTTATTTGGATGTATAAAATGCCGCTATAAAGCAAAAGTAATATATTCACTTGTAGCTCCAAGGTAACAATGTATGATTTTTGACTGCAGTTAAAAACCACTAAGGTTGTTCAGTAAATGGATTTGTGACTGCATATTCAATGGTCATTCTGAAAAATTTTCATTCCCTATACACCACATGAAAAGAGGATATATTCACATCCAAATGTGACTGAACATGCGGGCTGTGCCTTTCCATGTTCAGGGTATCACCTTAGAAGGTACTGAACTAGATACAGGTACTGCTACAACGTTCTACATAAGTGGATCCCATCACTGAGTACGGGATAAATTTGAGCTATCCTTAAACCGTCTATGAACGTTTGGTTGTTTACCTGTTGACTCGGCAGTAGTAAGATCTCTGACCATGAGTCTATCTAAAGGCAACGGCTGTTTCTGAACGTAGTAAATTGTGTTCTCTGAACTTCTGCTCATCATATTAAGCTGTCCGTCTGTAGACAGTTTCTAACAAAAAACATAGTCCTTATATGTACAGTAAGTCTTTGTTACGACTAAAAGTAAATGTATAGACAAAAACATACTTTGTTAACCTCAACCATGTTTGAAAAAGGACAAAGATACCATTAGAATTGCCTCTGCAGGTAATTCTTTCCATAATTTGTTTAGAGGCAATTCTAATGGCATTTTTGTCCTCTTTCAAACAGGGCTGGATCCCTCATTTTGCTATCCAAAAGCATGCGTTTTAATCCATTGGCCTTCTAAACAGTTTATTTACTTTTGTGTGTGTGTGTGTGTGTGTGTGTGTGTGTGTGTGTGTGTGTGTGTGTGTGTGTGTATTTATTTTTTACAGGCACTTAAATCATTTATAGTTAAAAATAATACAAGTTTATTAAAACTTTTACATTAAAAAGTAAAATCATACCAAACGTTTTGACATGCTGCTACCATCATCAGCCAAATTTATTCATTGCCTATTTGGCTTCTGTTAACTACTTAATTAGTGCATAAACTGGTTGGATGTTTGTAAATTTACCACTGATGATGACAGCATCGTGTGGGCTAACAAATTAAAAAAAACTTTTTACGAAAATATAAGAAATTAATGTATTCACTTTTTGTGCCTTATTTAAGGAATCAGTTTGGAATATTTTATTTGTAAAATAGAAATTGCAAGTTAATCTATGTGATGATTATATCAGTATTGTAAATGAATCTATAGGTATGTAAAATGTTTGGAATGAAAGAGAAAAAAATCTGTAGTCCACGCTCAGGAATTGAAGTTCGCAGACCTGCTAAGTTTTTGAGACAACATATCAGTGTGCGGCTAATTTTTATCTATCTAGCTATTCTGAACAGTAGCGACAGCTCTGACAGCAGCTTGTCGAAACGTCGGGCATGATTTTAATTTTTTAATGTAAAAGTTTTAATAAAGCTGTGTTGTCTTTAACTATATCGATTTTTGTACCTAATAAAAAATAATAATAACAATAAATATGCACCTTTTTGCTCAAGCCTTTCTTTACTCTAGTGATTAGAATCATATCATCAAACAGGAAAACGTGAACTTCAGTTCCCTTTGTGTTGCTTTCTAAAAAAAGGAAAAAATCGTTATTAAGAGATTTGTCTGTAAAACGGCATGTTCTGCAGGCTAAATTTTTGGCGTTGCTCGCAAAATACAATTTTTGTCCATTGAAGTACTGTACCACTTGCAGTAAACGTTTTGTGGACGGAAAATCAAGAAATGATTGTCCGGACTTAAACGTTTTTATGAGTAGACGTGTTTTTTATATTAAATGTTTACATACATTATTCGTCCTTTTTATTCTCAAAAATAAAAAAATCAACGAAGACTTTGAAAAAATGCGTCGTGTAGTCAGTTTCTTTGGGAAAGAAACTACCCCTGGTGGCAATGTCAGACATTAAAGTGAGTTTTCCTTTTTCAACATCAAATGTTTTCTTACGGTTTCTTGTCGGTCTTTTTTATTTACTCCATTTGATTTCTTCCGTACTGGTGAGGGGGCTCAATCACCTTCTGGCAACGGAATTTAGAATGTAGAATTTAGAATTTCTATATTATATTTCGGGTGCTAAAAATTCTAAAGTGATTGTAGTTACATTTTTTTTCAGAAATATGCAAACTTGTTTCTATTCAGTGGCATTATGGTAAAACAAGAAAGATAAATGTTAAAGCATTGTGTTACTCGCTTGTTTGGTTTTTCCTATATGGCAAAAACTGAAGTTTAAAGAAATACGAAACGAACCCATTAAGAGAAGTGTTCCTTCGTGCAATAGATGGCGCCTCGGACTGGCCAGCAGTTTCTCGCACGGTTGCTTGTTCAAATTTGATTTGAGAAACTGAAAAATTAATAACCTTATGTATCTCGCAAAAAGTTTACATTTTAAACACAAAACATTATTTATTTTGAAGTTATTCTCGGCCAATACCTACCTCTGGAATAAACGTTTTTGGCTCTATATCAGTTACTGACGGCCAAATAATTCTTTTTTGTAAATCACGTAGCGTCTCATAGTCCTTCAACCACTTCATCTTATCATCTAAATCTCCTGTAAATAACGAATAAAGCAGTTAAAAACTCCTATCTGTTATCTGATATTTAAACTTAGAATCCGCATTGCTCCCAGATTCATCGTCATCGTTTTATATGACCAGGGACATGATTCTGTTCACCTCCCTACTCGCTGTAATGCCCCAAGTGCATTTATTTCTGATCGTTAGTGGTGGACTGTTTAGATTTTTCTGTGCAAAATTAACATTTGTTCCCTTGCTGGTTTTTTGGCTGGTTGTATGGCTTGTTGAAGAGTTATCTTCACTGGATTATCATAGGGTCGTCTAAGCATATGCCCCATCCATCTTAAACGGCGTCTTTTTATTTTTCTTGTCCAAGGTTCTTCTTTTTTTCATATAGATCTTTTTATTTCAGATTTTGTTTGGCCATCTGATACCCAAAATGTTTCCGTAATTTCTCCTTTGAAACGCATCGATTTCAGCTTTACGATTTGCTTTTAATACAAAATACAGTTTCAACTAAGGCTGAAAATATTCTAATTTTTGTTTCCAAAGAAAACTCCTATTCTCAAAAACTTTTGTGAGTTTTGAATAAACTGATAATGCCATTATCCTCCGTCTTCATATGTCGTCTTCTTGTTACTAGCAAACTACCGAGATACTTGAAACTGAGCAGTTTTACATAACATGCAATGGTGACGAATCATGGAAAAAAGTGAAAGTATCTCTGTAGTTTGTTCCGAGATTAAAAAGCCATAACTAAATGCAACGATTGACATGCGATGAACGAAAAAGTGGCGCCACCTTTTATTCACAATGTGAAAAAATATACAGTATACGGCGAATATGAAGCAATGGCTTTAGGAATTAACCATAGTTCGATCAAGAAATGATCTCAATTGCACAATTTCTAGTTTTTTGATAACAAGAAAGTTTTCCGCTCTGCGAATTTTTAATATTACTTCCTGATTTGCACAATTACGATTGAGTAATGTTCAAGCTTCGTTAAAAATTAAGCTTTGCTGATGGTAACTCGTTTACCGGCAACGAACTGTTTAATACTCATTGCTAATTTTTTTGGTTTTGGTTTGTTTTGCCACACAGAACTTTCTTTGATGCTTGTGTATAAAAATACTAAATTGTACTCTTTACAAAGTATGCTAGCAAAATTTTTCACCACCTCCACAGGTCAGGGCCTATTTCAGCCTAGGCGAGGCCCGGGGGAAGTGTGGCGTGTGAGGCTTCATGGGGGGGGGAAGCGCCGGGGGGGGCGGGCGCTACCATGGTTGGCACCCAGAAAATTCTTGAACTGCTAGAACGCCGGAGAAGCATTTTCGAAGAGGAAATATGGAGTTATACAGTTGTTAAAGGAAAGAACAATTGAAAGAAAAACTGCTTTATTCTCAAGACCAGTCCTTAATACTTGTCAATACTGGCAAACAGCGCGCGTGCGGCAAGAGAGAGAGAGAGAGAGAGAGAGAGAGGGAGAGAGAGGAGGCAGTATGTTCGCATAAAGCAAAGAAAAAGTTACCTTGGCGCGAGGCCCCCCTGAAGGGTGAGGCCCCGGGGAAGTATCTCCACTTCCCCCCCTTTAAATAGGCCCTGCCACAGGTACGCTTTTTTTTCAAAAAGCCAACAGCATATTGTGGGAGTACGCCTTGCTCAAGGACCACATCAGTACAGTCTACGAGACTCGAACACACAACTTAAGAACCAAGAATCAAGATTTAAATGCCAGGCAGAACTAATCAATCCGAGTTATAAGTAAATGCAGTAATTGTAAAACTGAAACTCACTCAGTGAATGTTCCACATTTTGTACGAGTTCAGCAACTTTTTGCTTCTGTGTGATATCGTTAGTGTATTTTTCAATGTCTTTCAACAGGAGGGGAAATTTCATGCATCTCTGCATTGGAGCAATGAGGAGGTCCTGCAACTGAAGCCGATGGCACCTCTTATCTTGACTGCACCACTGCAAAGAGTCGCATTATGTCAGTAACACATTGGAGAAAACTTTGCATGATCGGTCACAATGTTGTAATCAAGATTTCCGCTCTTAACCCTTTTCATTAGTTTGTCAACCGACCTGCAGCCATTTAAGATTAATTTAGTTTAAACGCATTTATTAAGCTTGTATAACGTACTTAATCAACTTAAACTAACTCCGTTATCTACAAATAAAATTCATCAGAACTAATTACTGTTTACCATAACGCCATCCTGTTACTACGCAACTGTTTTAAAGACTGGCGGATATTAATGGTTGACGATCTCGCGTCTTACAATGTTTGTATCTTTATGTATAAAACCCATAACAAACTGTTCCCCAATTTCTTTGCAAATCCAGCGAGTTTAAACCTCCATAACACCAGATTTAATGAATACATTATGCCGCCCTGTAGAACCAATACAATGAAACTCTTTATAAGCATAACTGAACCTATAGAATTCTCTCCCTGTGGCTGTAAAACAAGTTCGCTCAATTTAGAAATTTAACAAAGAAATCAAAAGTTCAGTAACTATTGACTAACTGTGTTTTTTGTTCATTTTGTATGTGTGTGTGTGTGTGTGTGTGTGTGTGTGTGTGTGTGTGTGTGTGTGTGTGTGTGTGTGTGTGTGTGTGTGTGTGTGTGTGTGTGTGTGTGCGTGCGTGCGTGCGTGCGTGCGTGCGTGCGTGTGTGTGTGTGTGTGTGCGTGTGTGAGTATAATGTATATCTTTGTCAACTGTCACGTATTCGGCATTGTCGTCTATTATGTTTATTTTCATAAGCAGTTGTGTAATGCATAATGTATTATGTACGTATAAATAATGTAATGTACTTACCCTCATAAGGTTTCTTGTATATAATGTACATATTACGTTACTTAACCTTCCTTGACTAACCAGCACCTCTAATCGCATTTTCTCTATACACACCCTAATTTTAAACCCTGTCTTGTCTTGCTTAACCCTTTCTCACTATCAATGTTGTGCTTACAGGATTTTCTTTCAACAAACATTGAAGCATTTTATTGTAAGCAATTAGTTTTTTGGTATGTCATTTTGTAATTATTGTCTCATCATTGAAAGTACATTGCTTTTTGTGAGAAATATATCTAAATCTAACTCTAAGTAAGAAGGCTTGCAAGTGTTGCATACATTTTTCCAACTAATATACCGAAATAACCCAGCAAAAATACTGTTTCGTAACGTCTCAAAAAGGGTTTTAAAAAAGTTTTAAGCGTCAAGAATACCTTTGCTCCTTTTTTGCAATGGCATAGATAACTATAAATTACCATGCAAATATTTTCGTAGACCATTTCACTAAAGTCACTAAACAGTTTTTTTAATACTTCCCGTCCTATACTTAACCCGTTAATAGAAATTCTACATATTTGAGTTTTGTTAACCTGAAATGAAATGCAGATGTGTCATTACGTTGTTTTGTGTTACGTTACGTTACGTTCAAATTACATTAGATAATATATTTACATTTACTAGCAAAAAGTTTTCTTATATTAAGCTAACAAAACTGCAATTAAAGCACGAAAGTCATTAACACTTTACACGTTAATAGTATAGAACGTTACATAGAACGTTGCAGTTATACAGATCAATAAGACAGGCCAACGATTGCTGATGTTCTCAATAGAACCGCATGTTCAAACCGCACCCTGCCCACATTCCTCAATAAAATGCTCTAATTCCGGCTCGTTTAACTTCAGTTTTTTCTCCTCTACTAACTGAGTATTTTAATTATTGAACACATTAGCATGGTTAGACGTTTAAAGTCTTAAAGGATAAAGAACTTGAACAGGTTTTGGCACAAGCACAGAGCCTCAAACCCAATGGTTTCATGAATAGATGAATTTTTCATTTAAAAACTCTATCTACATTGATCAATTGCATTGATATAAATAAACAAATATAAAAACGATTTTATACCTTTTCAAATTCACAAAAATCGTCATGTCTTCTCAAGGCCTCCAAATAATTGAGCGCATTTATGTAGTTTAGACAGTATGAATGATAGGCCCCAAACATATCACAGTTTGCTCCTGAAACCTAAAGGGTAATTCACACTAAACATCTTATTTCAAGTTTCGATGTAAGCAGGTATTACAACGCAGAAGATGCATTACAATTTAAAATAACAGGCTTTGGTGCTAAACACCAAACAATGTGAATGAATACTTATTAAATTAATGCAACATTCTAGCAACTGATTTTACTGAAAAATGACAAGATGAAATTATGAATAAACAATGTGAATGAATACTTAATTAATGCAGTATTCTAATAATGGGTTTTACCGAGAAATGGCATAGTTAAATCATGAAATTTCTGTTCTGATTGGACGTTGTTTACATTTAAAAACTTTTTATAAATCCTAGATTCAGTTACAGTGGGTAAAGAAAGTGTGGCCTACACAGAAATTAAATCGGGAAGTAAATTCATGTTTAACGAACATGTAGCAACCTAGGTAAAGCAGCACTTGGCAATGGAAATCGACAAATTACGTTACTGCTCAGTTTCACAGCTGCTTAATTGTCAACTGACCTTGTTAAAAAGCTGAGCAAGAAATTCCGTGCTACCAAATGAATCCTTGTTAGTGGCAACGTCAGCGTGTAGAAGAGTCAAGTACTCACGACAGAAAGCGTAACTCACCTACAATTGTTAAATGAAATGAAAAAATTTTTTTTGGCAAATGTAATTAACTATAACCCCATGTAGAACAATACAATGGCGACTGTAAATGTAAACTAACTTTTAGACACTAATTAAAATTATATTATATATAATCTAATAAGTATATATTCTTATATAATATACTTATATTATATAATATATAAGTATAGATTCGGTTAATATATATGTATTAAAATATATATATATATATATATATATATATAAAGAAATAATTATATATGTATATATTATATATATATATATATATATATATGTATATATATAATATATATATGTAAATAAAGAAATAATTATATATATATAATATATATATATTAAGGGCGTAGTTGCTTAAGTTGTCTTTTCTTCTTCCCCTTCCCCCTCTAAAAAGGAAAGGCCAAATTGTCTGGGAAGTTAGGCTTATTTCAATGTTCCCGAAAAATGTTAGAAGGATTTAGTAATAAAACTGCAATGAGCGCCTCCTGTAATCAGTAAAATCACTTTAAAGTCGCGATCACTTCATGTTTTGGGTGCTCCCATTTTGAACGCCATTCTTTTTCTAATGCCTTTATTCGTTCTGAAGAAAAATAGCGCACTATCAATCTTCATCAAAGGTATAATAGGTTTTTACAAAAAAAATGGATAGCTAATTTTGTAATATCTTTGTGTGAACCTCAGAAGTTTGAATTAGCTCAAGCAGCAGGCGCTTACAGAAAGCCACGATGCACTTACGAAACATCACGAAGTCTCCCACTTACGTCATAATTTTCAAGTGAATTGTGGCAACCACCGCGCCTGAAAATTTCTATTTAGAGGTAGTATATTTTAAATTTATGCTTTACAGACAGTTTTTTGTAAATTTTCTAGTTATTTTTTCTAAAAATTTAAGTGATAACAGTAAAATAAACACAACATCTCTGGAATAACTTACCTGTTGCTATACGGTCTACAAATTCATTAGATTGTTTTAAACAACATCTCAAAACACATTTGTTCAAATTGTACTTTTTATGATGAATTATTTTTAATTTTTAATGCCTTTCAAATTTTATGTTTCCAATGAATTTTAAATGTATTTTAATGTGTAACATGCTGAGATTTAAAATGATATAGTGTGTTATATAAGCATAAGTTAATTTCACATTATTTTAGATTACATTCTGAGTGTCTTGTTCTTTCCTTCAAGAACGGAAAATACAGCAAAAAGCAGTAAACGATTTGTTGCTGAACTTCAAACTTGCGTTAAGAGTTTCGATAGCCTAAACCCTTTTCAAGCTTTAAAAGAACGTCACTTCCAACCATTAATAAATTAGCTACAGGAATTTAATTTTCTGGAAGTGAAAGCGAGTCGCATAACTAATTGGCCTGTTTTGCGCTGCAGGGAAATCATAGCAAACAGCCTGAGACTAGATTAGATTTTTCTCAGTCTAGTTCTTCTGGACTTCCCATATATCACAGCGGGCGAGTACAGCTCAGCGTGCAGCAGGATCATCAGAAATCTCGTTCAATCTGGACTCTACATTGATTTTCAATTACGCTTAATTAATTTAATTTGAATTTTACCACTTCGTCAAGTGATGCTGATTGGTTAAGACGACGAAGCAAAGCCATTACGCTAACGAATTTAACTGTATTCTCCACAAACACAACTATTACTCTGACGATGATAGTACTACTGAGTGATTGCTTTGTAGAAGCAGAACTCTAAAGTACCGTTCGTATTACAGTAATTTAAGTTAACTTGTTTAGACCATAGATTAGCTAAATACGTCAAAACGTCGAGTATCATTTAGGTCAGTGGTTTTCCAAAGTAGGGGTAAATTACCCCCCGGGGGTAATATGGTTTTTTTTGGGGGGGGGGGGTAACGGGCACCCCTCTGAAAATTTTTAAAACTTCGCTCGGAATGCATTTTACGTAGTTTTCTTCTTGAAGAGACTGCCTCTGGCAGGCAACACTGTGTCATGGGGTCCATCATTCATTTCTTGTTTTCGTTCGTTCGAGTAATAATTACTCGAACGAACTTGCTCACTCAGTAATGAGCAGGTTCAGTAATTGTAATTCTTGTTTTGGCAACAATACAACAACAACAACTGGAAATTTATTTATGTCATGAGCACATAAATAATTTTGGTTGCTTGTGGCATATACGTGTGTTTACTTTTTGAGTTGGAGAAGTAGTACTAGGTGGGGGGTAATGGACACGACCGGGTTTCCCGATTTGGGTAACGGTCCGATAAAGTTTGGGAACCACTGCTTTAGGTCTACTGAAGGCAATGGACAGAATTCTGATAAAAGAAATCCGTCTTCAACCGACTTTTTACACAGCAGCTGATTCAGCAAACACACCGGTAACAGGAAACTGCTACCACTTCCGGCCAGCACCACTTCCTGGGTGTTTGGCTTCTTTATCGTGACTAAAGTACTGCATAGCGGCGCAATTTACGGGACATCGCTAATAGGAAAAATCCCTTCGGATATTTTCAGATGTTTTCAATTCAGCAAATCTATAGCAAACCATGTAAAAGGGATTGCTGTTTAATAATTTATCAACATTATCTTTCCTTCGCAAAGTTCTATATATATGGCGTCATATAGTAACCTAATAACTTCATCGGAACCTTATTACACGAAATCCCTTTGCTTCACTTCTAAACCAGTTATAGGCGCATGGTGGTCATGGGCTTAAAAGCCTGGCACAGTGGTCTAGCACGTCTATTACATCCAGTGCGATTCTGACATTCCTTATGAGTTACACACGCAATGAGGATTTACAGCTGCGCTTGACCAAAAAAGCATGGGATAAATCACGTTTTCTAAAAGGGTAGAACTTTTCGAAGCTACAAAAGACACCCTAAAAAACTCATCTCTGTTGAACTAACCTTGCCTCGGTTTTGTTGTGCCATGGTCAAGAAATTATTGATCCTTAAACAACGTATTCTATCTGAATAATGTATCTCACTTTATCATTTTTAATGTAGTTATCAAATAATAATAATAATAATAATAATAATAATTAATAATAATAATAATAATAATAATAATAATAATAATAATAATAATAATAATAATAATAATAATAATAATAATAATAATATTATTATTATTATTATTATTATTATTATTATTATTATTATTATTTATTGTTAGATATAATTATAATTAATTAGCATGACGGAAGGAACAAAATTCAGAAAGTTTTTTGGAAACTAAATATCGCCGAACATCTACAGAGTCTTTATTAACCTTGCCTCTAAACTCGGGGCATTCGAGTTATTATGATTCAGAATTCCAACAGGTCACCATTCTTTCTAACATTTCGTGTGTTTGTATATTTATACTACAGTTCTTAAATTTTATAATAAATTGGTACCCTAAAGTAATTGGACCCTAATTTTAGTAAGGTATCCTTTGATAAGGATTTCTTGTTAAGTGAATTTATACGCACTAGATGTATGAATATCAAACTTACACAACACAGCATATCCAAATTTCCAAAAAGACACTCTGGCTCAGCAAACATAAGAAACCCTTCCACCTGGCATTTTTTTAACGGTTCCATAAATACCTAAAATAATAAAAAAGTCATTTTTAGCTTTTTTAGAAGCAGCAGCGAACTTCTTCATTAGTCTGCACTGAATGAGAAAGACAGTCTCTCTCTCTCTCTCTCTCTCTCTCTCTCTCTCTCTCTTTCTCTCTCACTCACTCTCTCTCTCACTCACTCACTCACTCACTCACTCACTCACTCACTCACTCACTCACTCACTCTCTCTCTCTCTCTCATTCTGTCACTCACTCGCTCACTCGCTGATTCATTCACTCACTCAAACACCCACTCTCTCAGTCACTCATGCACTCTGTCTTTCTCTCTCTATCTCTTTCCTCTCTCTGTCTCTTTCTGGATAAGTGAAAAAAGTAATGAATAAGTGAGTGAGTGAATAACGCAATGGAAATAAAGCGCACTAATGAATAAATTAATAAATAAATAATAAACCAATAAATGAGTGATGGAAAAATAAATGGGCTAGTTATCATGTCACAGTACTTTCTTTTTGTTACTTACTTACTCGAAAAATATTTTTTAAATCAGCAATCTATAAAATATTCTGCAATCAAAACAATTGTCACAGCTGATATTTATTTTACTTTAAAAGTGAATATGTTAGAAACAATACTATACATTGACTGTATAAATGCAAGTCAAGCAACCTGGATACCCTGCTTAGCTACATACCTGTTTTAGAACCAGTAAATGATCATAAAGAAAAACACATTCAGTCTTGAATAAATCCCACACGGCTTGGTGCCTCTTTGGATCACCCTTTAGCAAATTTTTGACGTCACTTTGGGGAAATTCTGCCAAGAAGTCAGTGTATCGGAGGCTCTGAAATGTAAAAAATTGGCATAACGCATTTTCTTGTTCCTATCCTCATTCTTATTCTTATTCTTGTTCTGACTGAACTAAGTCACTTTAAGTCAGTGGTTCCCAAATTTTTCTCGGACCGTTACCCAAATAGGGAAACCCGGTCGTGTCCATTACCCCCCCACCTAGTACTGCTTCTCCAACTCGAAACCAAAGAAACAATCGTGAACTTTGACTTCTCTCCAGGATCGCACCAGAGATCGTGAGAACGTGCGAATGATGGACCCCATGACACAGTGTTTCCTGCCGGAGGCAGTCTCTTCAAGAAGAAAACTACGTAAAATGCATTCCGAGCGAAGTTTTCAGATGGGTACCCGTTACCCCCCCCCCCAAAACCATATTACCCGGGGGGGGGGGGTAATTTACCCCTACTTTGGGAACCACTGCTTTAATTCAACTAATTAAACATTTTCTCCTTCACAATTATCAAATTAGGCTGGTTAAATACTGATGATAAAAATAATGACAGTGATGACGGTTAAGCGTATGGCGATGATGATGATGGTGATGGTGGTGATGATGACGATGATGGTTGATGATGATGATGACGACGACGACGACGATAATGATGATGATGATGGTGATGGTGGTGATGATGACGATGATGGTTGATGATGATGACGACGACGACAACGACGACGACGACGATGATGATGGTGATGGTGGTGATGATGATGATGATGGTTGATGATGACGACGACGACGACAACGACGACGATAATGATGATGATGATGTGATGACCACAGCAACGGATAATCATGATGTTAACAATAATGGTGGTGGTGGTGGTGGTGGTGGTGGTGGTGATGATGGTCGTGATGATGTTGGTGGTGGTGGTGGTGATGGTGGTGATGGTGATGGCGATGGTGATGGTGATAATAAGGAGAAAGAGCAAGAGAAAAAAGAAGAAAATGTTGACTGGGTCACTTATACTAAACAATGAATTATTTGATATTTAAAGAAAGCACAGCCTATACCTTGTACTTCGCAAAATGTGCATCCATAAACTCAGTCTCTTTTAAACTGGCAAGAAAATCTTCCAGTACTAATTCTTCTTTTCGACTACCAGATTTCTCAAACTATAAAAAGAAAACAACTATTTGGAAATCACCGCGAGAATAACCATTATAATAACAAAAATTACTTTCCCCTGGTGTACCTGTTTTGGTTTATTTTTTACAAAAAAAAATCCAAAACAAACGGACAGTGATAGTTTGGTGTTCGAATCTCAAGAATTCTGTAACCTGGATGTTTTGTACATATTATCCCAATCAACGTTAGGATTTTTAGAACTAAGCCTTATATTAAAAAGCTATAATCAAGTCACAAAAACAGGTCGATGGGTTTTATTACAATTTCCTACTGTCACCTATAGTTGAAGGCCACAATTTGCGTCACATGCTTTAAACATTGCCAGTCTGTGACAAATGCAGTAAAAGAGATAATTTCAATAATTATTGTCAAGTACTGGTTCTACCAGGTCGTGAAGGTCTTACAGGACTTTTGGACAACTTTAACTTTCCCAGGTATTTCGGCCTCAGTAGTATAGATGTTTTGCCTCTGGCCGATTTCCCCACCCCCCCTTTGGCTGCCCGGGGGGGTGGGGAAAAACACCCCTAAAAAAGTGCGAAAATCCGCGAAAACCCCTAAAAAAGTGTGAAAACCCGTGTGAAAGTGCGCACGTGACCGAAATCGACGAAAAAGCGCGAAAAACAAAGAAAAACGAAGAAAAGGCGTGTGAAACGAGGTAAAAATTTTGCAGTTTTTCCCTCCCGCATGGCTTCATTTGGATCGAATGACCTTGAACTCTAGGTCACGTGACCAAAGTTCATTGACCCCTGGATGGCTTCTTTTTTTGACACCCCATTTTAAACCGCGCAAAACCGCGCGAAAGCATGTGAAAGTGTGTGAAAGCGCGTGAAAGTGTGTGAAAGTGCGCGAAAGCGTGTGAAAGTGTGTGAAACGAGGTAAAAAGCGCCTCAAACGAAGAAAAAGGGAGAAGTGGAGTTCCCGCCGAGGACTAATTAGTGCTAATTGGCGCTAATTGGCGAGCCCCTGCCACCCCTCCGCCGCGTGCAAACGTCCGTCCCGGGGGTCGGGGACACCCCCCCTGCAACCCACCCCTCCGTCACGTGGAATCGTCCATTGCAGGCAATGAGGGAAATCTTCCCCCCCCCCACTCGCGCAGTGCCGGCCCTTTTCCGCGACCACTTCTCTCTCTCGGGTGCCCTCCCTTTTCCGCGACCACTTCTCTCGCGGGTTTAGATGTGTGTGTGTGTGTGTGTGTGTGGAGATTTATTTCAAACGCCAAAGTTCGATAAATGCATTTTCACAAATCTTTTTTATTGATGGATTACAAAAAATTTTTTTTACATTTTTTTATGCAAAATACATACGTGCTAAAACTAGATTATTATTATTATTATGGTGACGTGATAGTTCTACATTTTACGTTTTTTTCGCAAATTACACAAATTATGCAAATTACAGTAAAACTACACTAATGACGACGAGCGAGTACATGGATTGTCGTCGTCGTCGTCGATGTGATACAGACAAACGTTATTGTTGTTAAAAACGAATTCGTTAAATTTGCGGAAAACGTGAGAGAAATCCTCGACCTTTGTCCCGCCCATCATTATTATGCTTCCGGTGTGAAAAATGTTCAGAGTAATTTGCTCGCATTTGCAAGTTAGTTTGGGAAATAGTTCCACTTCGTAAAACACTTCTCTAAAAGAATGCGTCGAAGGACGAACGAGTTCTTCGTACAGTGCACCCAGTTTCAATCTGCAGCGAATTTTGGCTCTGGCGGTGATGGTGCGAATTGCGATCCCGTCGGCGGGCGTCAGTCCGAGACCTTTCGAGAGTTCTTCGATCGCATTGCGTAGTACTTTTTCCTCCGAAAAACCGTTGGCCACCACGGAGCCGGAGGCAAAAATCATCAGCGTCCCGCCCAGTCGCTTTAGCAGAAGCATTTGCGGTTTTCTTTCGTAGCGTCTTCCGCCCGTTCTCCGCCGGAGTTCGTTCAGATCGAAGCGCTGCGAGAACGAAGCCGTGGCGACGATGTTGACCGTTTGGACTGACACGTTAGAACATAGTTGGCAATCGTTTCGGACGCCCGAACCGCTCTGCCTCGTCCGTTGCTCTGCCAACGTATGGCGGGCGGCGGGTGGTCGCTTTCCAGATCCTCTACGCGTATGACCACGCGATTTTTGGGGAGATGTTTTTTGACGAAATCGTACATCTCTGCTCCCTTGACGTAGGTGATCCTGCCTCTGGTGGTCTGTCGTAGAATGTTTTCCAATTCTGCGTACTCGATCATTCCCTCCTCCCACGAGATGCCGTGTATGTGTCTGATTAGGTAGTTGTAGGTGGATCGCTTGTGCTGGGGAACACGATTCCAGGGGTGGGGCGGTTTGAAGGTGTAGTTGTGATATATGCCGGTCTCTATTTCGCGAATTACCAAATTTTTGACCAGGTATTCTTCTTTTCCGCACTGGAAGGCATCTACGGTGAGAACTATGCTCGATTCAGACATCTGTGACGATGGGGGGTCCTTCTACGCCGTCGGCAACGAGTTTTCCTTCGATGACGATTTGCTTGTGATTGTTCACAAATTCCAGAGACTTGATTTTTTCGAAGGTGTATTTTTTTATGACCTTGTTGGGGGCACTCTTGCGTGCGTTGGCGCGCTTGCCGCCCCGCGTCCCCGCTTGTTGTTGTTGCTTGCGAGGAACTGGACAAACTGGACGGAAAGAAGTCTGCCAGACACGGACGTCGGCACCTCCGCCCCTCCGTGTAAAAGCAGACGCGAGAGAGGGACACGAATGGACATCTTTCGAGAGGAGGAGGAGGAAGAGGAGAAAGATGATGATAAAGAAGAAGACAAACTCGTAATTTCCGCGACGCCCCCTCCATCGCCGCCGATGGTGCTCACCCCCACTGCCCCCAAAAAACCTAGAAATCTGAAAGAATGGCTCATCAAAAATGCCTAGTTGTCGTTAGCGAACAACAATACTATAACTATTGTTCTTCTTCTCTTGCAGGATTTCAAACAACCTCTAACCACCGTTCCTCGCAAGCAACAACAACAAGCGGGGACGCGGGGCGGCAAGCGCGCCAACGCACGCAAGAGTGCCCCCAACAAGGTCATAAAAAAATACACCTTCGAAAAAATCAAGTCTCTGGAATTTGTGAACAATCACAAGCAAATCGTCATCGAAGGAAAACTCGTTGCCGACGGCGTAGAAGGACCCCCCATCGTCACAGATGTCTGAATCGAGCATAGTTCTCACCGTAGATGCCTTCCAGTGCGGAAAAGAAGAATACCTGGTCAAAAATTTGGTAATTCGCGAAATAGAGACCGGCATATATCACAACTACACCTTCAAACCGCCCCACCCCTGGAATCGCGTTCCCCAGCACAAGCGATCCACCTACAACTACCTAA
>JAQGDQ010000107.1:356670-368682 GCA_030141605.1 Tubiluchus corallicola
CTATGTAATCAGGCTCAGTTATGCACTATATAAGTACTACATAGACTATTTTTATTTATACTAATACTTATTTACAATAATATTACAAGGTTAGACATACATGTTGAATGACAATAACAGTACAAAATAAAGATTAGACGTCACATTGGTTTACAATAATAATTGCTAGTTTCTATGTAATCAGGCTCAGTTATGCACTATATAAGTACTACATAGACTATTTTTATTTATACTAATACTTATTTACAATAATATTACAAGGTTAGACATACATGTTGAATGACAATAACAGTACAAAGTAAAGATTAGACGTCACATTGGTTTACAATAATAATTGCTAGTTTCTATGTAATCAGGCTCAGTTATGCACTATATAAGTACTACATAGACTATTTTTATTTATACTAATACTTATTTACAATAATATTACAAGGTTAGGCATACATGTTGAATGACAATAACAGTACAAAATAAAGATTAGACGTCACATTGGTTTACAATAATAATTGCTAGTTTCTATGTAATCAGGCTCAGTTATGCACTATATAAGTACTACATAGACTATTTTTATTTATACTAATACTTATTTACAATAATATTACAAGGTTAGACATACTTGTTGAATGACAATAGCAGTACAAAATAAAGATTAGACGTCACATTGGTTTACAATAATAATTGCTAGTTTCTATGTAATCAGGCTCAGTTATGCACTATATAAGTACTACATAGACTATTTTTATTTATACTAATACTTATTTACAATAATATTACAAGGTTAGACATACATGTTGAATGACAATAACAGTACAAAATAAAGATTAGACGTCACATTGGTTTACAATAATAATTGCTAGTTTCTATGTAATCAGGCTCAGTTATGCACTATATAAGTACTACATAGACTATTTTTATTTATACTAATACTTATTTACAATAATATTACAAGGTTAGACATACATGTTGAATGACAATAACAGTACAAAATAAAGATTAGACGTCACATTGGTTTACAATAATAATTGCTAGTTTCTATGTAATCAGGCTCAGTTATGCACTATATAAGTACTACATAGACTATTTTTATTTATACTAATACTTATTTACAATAATATTACAAGGTTAGACATACATGTTGAATGACAATAACAGTACAAAATAAAGATTAGACGTCACATTGGTTTACAATAATAATTGCTAGTTTCTATGTAATCAGGCTCAGTTATGCACTATATAAGTACTACATAGACTATTTTTATTTATACTAATACTTATTTACAATAATATTACAAGGTTAGACATACATGTTGAATGACAATAACAGTACAAAATAAAGATTAGACGTCACATTGGTTTACAATAATAATTGCTAGTTTCTATGTAATCAGGCTCAGTTATGCACTATATAAGTACTACATAGACTATTTTTATTTATACTAATACTTATTTACAATAATATTACAAGATTAGACATACTTGTTGAATGACAATAACAGTACAAAATAAAGATTAGACGTCACATTGGTTTACAATATTGCTAGCTTTCTATGTAATCAGGCTCAGTTATGCACTATATAAGTACTACATAGACTATTTTTATTTATACTAATACTTATTTACAATAATATTACAAGATTAGACATACATGTTGAATGACAATAACAGTACAAAATAAAGTTAGACGTCACATTGGTTTACAATAATAATTGCTAGTTTCTATGTAATCAGGCTCAGTTATACTATATAAGTACTACATAGACTATTTTTATTTATACTAATACTTATTTACAATAATATTACAAGGTTAGACATACATGTTGAATGACAATAACAGTACAAAATAAAGATTAGACGTCACATTTGTTTACAATAATAATTGCTAGTTTCTATGTAATCAGGCTCAGTTATGCACTATATAAGTACTACATAGAGAACATTATAAAATGAACCTCTATGTAACCATATATGGGGAAAAACCCGTACCTAGTATTTTACAACCCACTCGGGTTTTTTTCAGGGAACTATCCCCTGCCTTTTGCCACTTATCATATGCATTAAGCGATTACGTAGTTCATGAGCCGGAGATAAAAATCACTTGGCCTTAAAGTTAATCGTTATACAATTAATCTGCAGAAGAGAACGTTCTTACTATGTACAGAACACTCATATACTATGTACAGAACACTCATATACTATGTACAGAACGCTTATAGGCTTATGGTAGGACAAATCGGTTCTTTGGTCAGACGGTTTAGTCTAGTGGTAATGCGTCTGCTTTCCGTCTGGGAGGTCGTGAGTTCGAACCAGCAGTCAGGTCGTACCAAAGACTTTAAAAGTGGTACGTGCTTTGCTCTGCCTGACGCGTGGTATTTAGGGTAAAAGTGGGGTATTATAGGCGGCGATAATAGCTCTTTGAGCTAATTTTAATTGTTGACCCAAAAGCCGACTTTAAATAAAGATTATTATTATTATTATCTAGTGTTAACTTTATAGATACACAATAAATGTCCCATCAGATATACGTTTCCGACAATTGAGATTGTGAGAAATACCCATGTTGTTCTCAAGCGCATTAAAATTCCAGTGCTGTCAGTTTAATTTCTGAGGCTGTGAGCAGCATATGAAACAGGTCAAGATCGCGGGGGGGGGGGGGGCAGACCTTTACTGTTTTAGACTACCTTCAGTATGCTGAGATTAGTTGCAACTGCCGAAATTTGATTGTAGTATACAAGTGTCCATTTTTCTGCCAATATTTTTATACTGTTACTGACATTAAGGCTGGTGTTATGCCACCTGGGCACAGATTCTGTCAAATTATTTAATCGACAGAAGACAAATTATATAATATATGTCTGTGCACGTGAAAAATTAAATATTTTATATGTCTCGCAGAGCCCATTTTTTGGTAGCCAATATTCCCTTGAATGTAAATCAGGGTTTTGGCCGCTGCATTTATGAAATTATATAATACATTACATAAACTATTTTCGCTACATCATGCTAATTTAATTTTACACATAAAATATCTATTTCTCTGTGAACTTTTATTTGTTCATTGTTTTCCAGGAGACGCTGTCTGAAATTCCATCTCTGGCGCAGCTGGTGTTTG
The DNA here is from genome assembly GCA_030141605.1 of Tubiluchus corallicola. NCBI lineage: Eukaryota > Metazoa > Priapulida > Priapulimorpha > Priapulimorphida > Tubiluchidae > Tubiluchus > Tubiluchus corallicola. Next base: position 359,780 of record JAQGDQ010000107.1, read on the forward strand.
ACGAATGCGAATGTGCTACAGACATTGCTCTGCACACCTTCCTGCAGTACCTTAACCCAGAACTACGCTCCTTCTGCGCTCGAGAGACGCCCCTCAACAATGCTGCCATGGAAATGATCACCTCTCATTGCCACATGCTACACAACGTCAAGCTGGTCGACTGCCATATGACCAATGAGAGAACCTTGAAAATGCTGGGCAGAAACTGCAAGGAGCTAAAGTCCTTGGGGATTTTCTTCACAGAACCATCAGAAGCATGGCTTGTCGAGGACATTCTCAGCATCGTGGTCAAGTCGATATCCTCTGAGCTCGTGTCCCTTTCGCTTGTGGGTTTCAATAGCATACGCGATTACAGCGTCGAGTACCTGTCGGAATGCTATAGCAATACCTTGTGCACCATAGACCTGAGCAAATGCCGGACGTTGAGCGACAGTGGCCTAACAGCACTCGTCACCAACTGCAAATTCTTGAGAGACATTGGCATAAACGGGTGTGACGTGTCCGATCAGGGCGTGAAGACATTGGCAGACAAATGTAACAGACGTCTTCATGATCTAAATATCGGTAATACGCGAATTACTGATGCAGCTGTGATACGAATAGCAGAAAAGTGCATCAAACTGGCTGGAATTAACTGTGATAATTGTAGAAACATATCAGACGCATCCTTGCACGCTCTGGCGAAACATTGTCTGCTGTTAGAAAGCATAAACTTCAGCAACACGCTTATTGAGAAGATACCTGTGCTGGTGATGCGCTTGCAGAGACTTCGAAGACTGGTGATATCAAACTGCAACAGCCTTTCTTATCCGCCAAAACAGTTTTTGACGTTGGAAGGCATCAAACAGTTTTACAGTGATAGCCAGCTGGATTATCGGTAGGTAAATCGCCAACAACATTTTAATTTAAAGCCGATTGAAGTTAAGTATCATATACAACTAAGGTTCCGCTTATGTTTGTGTTACGATTCTTGCGATGATTCAGTGATAGCTTTCTTGCTTTTATGTGGGTTTGGCTGTGTCTTTGTAAGATGACCGTATACGTAGTACTTTATGCGTACAGTATGCGTAGTACTTTATGCGTACAGTATGCGTAGTACTTTATGCGTACAGTATGCGTAGTACTTTATGCGTACAGTATGCGTAGTACTTTATGCGTACAGTATGCGTAGTACTTTATGCGTACAGTATGCGTAGTACTTTATGCGTATGCGTAGTACTTTATGCGTACAGTATGCGTAGTACTTTACCATGTTTATCTTCAAGTCACTTGACTTGCTTTGCCGTATTTTGGGGATTTTAGGCATTTAGATTAAACAGCTAGCTAATTCACATCATCACTATTAAATTCATTGTTTTGATGAGCATATTGCAAATTTTTTACTGCGTCCGCACTAAAGCAGCTTACTCCTTGGACTTTTATATAATATTTGCTTTATCTCAACTGTCTATTTCACCGAATTTAAATTTGACTAGTTTATTCTCTTGTACTTTCTTGTGCCTGGCAGCTATGTAGATTTACGAAAATCTTTAAAACTATTGTTGCCATGAAGAAAGTTTATAGCCCATGTTATATAGGTGTTTTATAATATAGGTATAATTAATGCACTGAGCCCGAGTGAAAATTTATAACGCAATAAATCACTAAATTGTCTTAGGCGGACAGACATTTCGCGCCATCGACCTTCCAAAGAAATTTGAACGATGTAGTTCGAACAAGTTACGTACTTGTATGACAGTTTAAATTACAATAACAACGGGTTATTTTAGCGTTTTCTAGACGGAAACGGCCTTTTTGGTCACTTAGCCGTTTCGTTCCAAAACACCTCGGTGTTTTATAACTTCTCGACCTTGAAATATAATTCTAAGATGTTTACGTATATATATACGATAACACAGATATTATTATTATTATTATTATGAGTTTATTTCGTATAAAAATATACAGTTACAAAGATAAAGATGTTAATAAAACAGGTAATGCGATGTTAGTAAAGTAACATATCTACAGACATTCAACTTTGTAATAACCACAAATTGTAGTTCCCTTGCAATTATATTACATTATACAGTGTTGTAAGGAGCTATAATAGATATCTTAAAACATAATCTTTAAATGAGTTCTTAACCTTTAATTTTACATTTTCGTTTAGATCTACAGTACAACCATATTTAAATCTTAAATTTACTCGACTGTTATTTACATAATAGCATAGCTTTGGAATTCTCAATGTGCAAGAGTTTACAATTTTTCTCACAAAGTTTAATTTTCGACTATCTATTAAATAATTCGCAGGCATTGTGCCACAAAAATACATTAACAATTTGACGCTTTCATTTTGTCTAAAACCGAAAACCGATTATTGAAATTTAGAACAGTTTTAAGGAATTTTAGGGTACTGTGGGCTTATAAATGTAACAAGTGTGCTGTGCATATTTTAGGTTGAAAGTGATTGTAATGGGTGCGTCTATGAGCGGAAAGACCAGCATGGTTTCCTCCCTGCTCAATGATCGTCCCACTCAGGTGGAAACCCCAACACACGGAGTAAATGTCATAACATGGAGGTGTTTCAGCGAAAATGGAAACGGTACATAAACTGTTTTGCTTTTATCACACACCACAAGCGCGCAGTAAATGGAGTAAAATATTGGGGTGTCACATTTTTATATGACATTAAACTCAGTATGAACTGAAAATAGACAATAAAACAAGACATCACTGTCAGGGCTAGATTATGTCCTTTCGGGGCGCCTATGCTAATGAAATTATGGGGCCCCCTCAGACGGAGCCATCCTCTAACTCGCCCGTCTTGAATATTTTTTACTCGTGACATATTTCAGCCACATTTACACAGCCTGACGTAAACTTACTGCAAATTCAATATATAAAGTAGAATAAAAATTCAGTAACTTTTGTTTGTCAATAAAAACATTCTTTAAGAAATACATCTACTTTGTTTGAATTATGAATTTATTCCACAGCAACTCAAACATGCATACAAGTTGTTATTACATTGAAAAAGATAAACTATGCGAGTTACTGTGAGGAGGGGAAGGAGCATTGAGCTTTTGAGTCCTCCTCCAGATAAGTGAAACAATTGACAATTAACATTGCATTTTCATCAGTTATAACGTACATTAGAACAAAATAAGTTTTGTTAGTAAGTTAAGGTCAGGATGAGTAAAATTGTGAGTTAATTATACCGTTGTAGTAAGTAATTCTTTGATGCTTTTTTAAATTGATAAAGATTAAGAGTTTTCATTTCACGCGGAATTGATGACCATATTTTAATAGCATTATATTTTGATGACTGTTTCATTATATTTGTTTTTGGAAGGGGGAGTACATAGTTCCCGACTGAATATCTTGTGTAATGATCATGTTGATTTGAAACTGGACTAAAGTATGACTGAAAAGCTGGTGGAAGTAGTGAATTATGATACTGATACATGAAATGAAGACAATACATGTCATATATTTCTTTCACTTTAAGAGTTTTAACAGACAAGTAAATTATATTTGTGGGATGGTCATACCTTACATGATATATTAGTTTCAGAATTTTGTTCTGGGTAATTTTGAATTGCATTCGAAATACTATTTATTGCAAATCAAATTAGTTCATATTTCAACGTAACCGTAGTGAAAAAACACATTTTTTTCACCAAGTGTTAGCAAAACTTGAGGCCCCAAGCTTGAAGCGTCCTAGGCTGTAGCCTGCAGGGTAATCCAGTCTTGATCACACAGTGCAGTATAATACAATCCATTTATTAACCCAATCAAATATTTGAGATTTTTATTCTTTTTGCCACAGTCTAACAAAGCCGTAACTGAAACTTCATTTACATAATAGCATTTTAGAACACAGCAAGTTAAATTGTAACACGGTTTTCGAATGGATATTTGTGAATAAGAACAAACCACGCTAAGGATTCTGCTAGGGCTCCGACGTTTTTATTTAAATACATCAACAATATTAACACGCCCTTCATCAAAAATAAGCTTCCACTCCTCTTGGAGCCAACATTAAATCCAAGAACACACAATATTAAACAAACACGCACTAATAACAAATACGGCAACAATTCTATCACTGAACAAGAAGTTCAGCTTTGGAATACCCTGCCATCAAATTTAAAACAAATCAAGTCTTTCGACGAATTCGAATCAAAATTAAAAATACATACATTAAATCGTTTTGAAAACCCAACATACGTAAACGATAATATATATTCATCCACAAATTTTATTTACCCGCGTCCATTTTAAATTGTATGTATATATTGCATATAGTCTATTATAATTTCCGTGTAATATTATAATGTACATTTTGTTTTAAATTTTTGGCACAGTAGTTTTTAGTTTCCACTGGACTCATTTGCCTTTAACAGTTGTGTGAATTTTATTCTCATGCTGCGATGTTCTTTTATGCTTTTATAATTATGAATATCGATTTTTTATGGCAAATAAAGTTTATTATATATATATATATATCCTACTAATCCTACGATTGTTGCTGCTTTTATATGTTTTTTCTTTTCTGGAAATTTTTCAGCAAGCTTAGTGGGTCGTTCTCTGACGCAGTCCGAAAGAGAGCTAACCTTGGAGATATGGGACTTGTCAGGAAGAGAAATTTACCAGGGTGTGAATCAGTTTCTTCTTACACAGGGAGCACTCTTTGTGGTCGTATTTAGCTTGACCGATGGTCATCATGCAATTGAGCAATATATAAACGCCATACAAGCCAAGGTAAAACAGGTGAATGGGGGACTTGCAATTAATAAATATAAAGTCATAATTATAGAATTGGGCTTTATTAATTATTTATAATCTTAATTTCAAGTTTATTATTAAAGATTGAAGAAACCTACATACATTTTGACATCAAACTCACTCGAAAGAAAGTCGGGACAAACCTAGATTTGAACCAGGGTCCTCTCGCTTACAAAACGAACATCGTGACAATCAGACAACCATGCCCCCAGTGTCAGTAATCACTGACGTAACCCACTCGGTGTAGTCTGCCAGCAATTCAGCATTTCTAAGTCAGTTGTCTCATGGTAGGTAATTACGAATCAATCAAATTAAGTAGTTCTAATTATTTCAGTAGTAAATAAATTCCAAAAAATAATCAAATTAACCTATATATTATATATTATATTATATTATATATATATATTAATAAAAATTACTACATATATATATGTGTGTGTGTGTGTGTGTGTGTGCACGTGTGTGCGTGTGCGCGTGTGCGTGTGCGTGTGTGTGTATTGTTAGGGGGGCAAAATGCCATTTATTTTCGACCCCCTCTACATTGTGATGGTTCGATCCATTACGAAGCCATTGCATATCAGCATTGCATAGCAGCTATAAGTAGCTGGTATGGAATGGCCTCGGCGGTAGTCAAGATCAGCATGAGAAATTCAGGAAAAGATTCTTGCTAGTTTTCATCTTAATTTTCTGTTTAATTTTTTTATATTTCTTCTCTATTTTCACATCTACAACATTTGTCTGCAACATGGTTTGGCTGATCCAGATTTGAACCCTGGACCTCTTAGCCGCCTCCGCAACAATATGTAGCATGAAATACATTAACCGACGAATTGATTAGCCATCAATAGGGATTGAAATCATGGAATTAACATCCGTCATGATGACCAGGGCATGACCGAGTAGTGGTCATGACGCTTCGCCTTGTAAGTAAGAGAGATTCCTGGTTCAAATGCAAGTTTGTATCCCAACTTTTTCACATATCCTTTCTTGCGGGAGAGCTTGGTTTCAAAATGAATCAATTGCACATTTATCCCATCACTTAGGCGTTGTTTTCTATAATTTCCTACTATATTTTACTCATTTCATTGTGGGCCTCCGCATTCCATTGTTTTCATGAACCAAAACACATGCAAACAGAAATGCAATGTGTTCTTATATTTGCTTGCTTCACACAACTTTGGGAGGCTACCTCAATTAGTTAATGATAACAATAATTTGTATACAATTGTACACAACGTTACACTGTTTTACTTCACCACTTGTATACAAAGTTACGTTGTTTTACTTACGTCGAATCTCGTACATTCGTGTTCTCATATTTGGAAGCAATCGTACAAAATCTGTAATAACTGCCAAAGTTATTATTAGAATTCGTGTAAAATACAAATCTGCTTAGAAAAGGTAGCCACAGCGTGAAAATGTTAAGACGTTTCCTGGAGAGAAAAAAACCGCTCAAACGATATGCATAATTAAGTCATAAATCATTATAACCAGCAGCGCTGCAGCTGCCACCTAGTTATAAGTTTGCGCCGCTACATATAAAACTCACTGCAAACGTTTATAGGACACGTAACCTATCAATAAAATGATATAATTATTCTCACAACGCGGTTAGTTTTATACTTTGTCTCAGGTCTCTTATGCGACAGCAGATAGAGAGATAATAATTGCATTTAAACAGCAAATGCATTTAAAAAAAGCTCACTGTAACAGAGGAGAAACCACAATGTAGAGGTTGTGGCATTTTTATATTTTTTCCGCATATATATATATAACGTTATATTTATGAGTATGAGTATGACTAACCAAGAGAACTAATATGAAAGCCTATACATATATTTATTTATAGGAAACGTGACCTATCAATAAAATGATATAATTATTCTCTCTCTCTCTCTGTCTCTCTCTCTCTCTCTCTCTCTCTCTCCCTCTATATATATATATATATATATATATATTAAATCTATATGTAATATATATAATATCTAATTAGTTTCGTAGGGGCAACAAAACTTATATATATATATGTAGAGCATCTCATTATATTTCATGACATTAAAATAAATATATTTAAACGCGAAATGCTTGAAACGTTTTTTAGACAAATTTAGTTGATCATTAATAGTAAAATATTTGGTTAAAGTCTGTTTATTCTTGTGGTTAATGCTGCTTGCTGATTATTGTTGTTTATTGTGCGGCGTGTGAGGTAGCCACGATGGGCATAGCAAACTATAGCCGGTCGAACATCAGCTGGTCACGTGATGCCACACCTAACTAGGCTTCTATCCACGACGATAGTTTAATCTTGCATCGTCAAGCATTTAATCTTGAATTATTAATTTAATAATTTAATCACCAATTTAATCAATATCATTATTTAACACAGCTTTGCTTTAGCTTAATCGATTCCTTCTTCCCTTTATCGTCTGAGTCTGACAGCTTTGCGTCGGTCTCAACTTGATTAAAATAAGAAAAATAATGACTGTAACGTCGTTATGAATTTGTAAATCATCTGTTGGAATGTACGATCGAACTTTCACGTGATTACATTTATGACGTTCCAAAATATGCAGCTTCCCGTCTTTGCAACTGCACAATGTATCATAACATATTCTGGACTATATTAAATAAATCAAATCAAATCAGATCAGATCAGATCAAATCAAATCAAATCAAATCAAATCAAATCAAATCAAATCAAATCAAATCAAATCAAATCAAATCAAATCAAATCAAATCAAATCAAATCAAATCAAATCAAATCAAATCAAATCAAATCAAATCAAATCAAATCAAATCAAATCAAATCAAATCAAATCAAATCAAATCAAATCAAATCAAATCAAATCAAATCAAATCAAATCAAATCAAATCAAATCAAATCAAATCAAATCAAATCAAATCAAATCATTTGTTTTTCATCCCAAAAACAATACAAAGAAAAATAGATATAAATAAAAAAAGCCAAACAAATGGGAAGGGATGGCGAAAAACATTAGTTATCAAATCAGCCGCCACAAACCGAGTATTAAATCAGTATTATGCATTGCTGTAATTACATATTAATACATAAAACATAAAATACATTCTATACATAAAATTTTCTTATTTTTAACTAAGAAAACGGAAATAAAATTACCAGAAACCAACAAAATTGTTACTATAGGTTTTACACGTCAAATGTAGACCTACGTTAAGTCAAATGTAGATTTAGGTAATTCAAATGTGTCTTGGTAACTCAAATGTAGCGTTTGGTAGTTCAAATGTGTTAACAATGGTTTTCAACAAATCTTAAGCGTTTTCGGTAAGTCAAATGTAGACACATGTCAAGTCAAATGTCCTATGTCTACATTTGACTTACCTAAGTCACATTTGAACTTTCCCGTGTCTACATTTGACGTGTAAAACCTATATAATATTGACTTAAATATTAATATTTCATTTCAACTTGAAATAACAATATGAAAATATAACTGTTTATGATATCATGCAAATCATGTTACAGATCACTACAGAGCCGCGTTATATAAAACTGTGTTTGAAGAGAATTCATCGCAAATTGCAAGGTAGAAAAATCTAACGAATTATAGGCTAATTAAGTATCAACTGACGATGGAATGCTGTCATTATTCTTGTTTAAATTTTACTGATAGCAACTTGTGCAAACATCCCACTCGCTAGTAATTAGATACGTAATAGTTAAATATGCAACCAAGCAGGAAGATCTGCCTCTCATCGTTCTGTTATTTGGGGCGGGTGGCTACTTGTCTGCTGTAGCCTATAGGCTTCACCGCATCACTGCCAGAACATGTCACAAGTGTGGACGTAGGGGTGGCGGCAAAAAATACTTATGTATAAATAAACTTATAAGTAATATAAATATATAAGTTTTCGTTGCCTCTACGAAACTAATTACATATTATATATATTACATATAGATTTAATATATATATATATATTATATATATATAGAGAATAATTATATCATTTTATTGTTGTTTTACGTGTCTATATCTACCTATCTATCTATCTATCTATCTATCTATCTATCTATCTATCTATCTATCTATCTATCTATCTATCTATCTATCTATCTATCTATCTATCTATCTATCTATCTATATATATAT
>JAQGDQ010000107.1:370264-385264 GCA_030141605.1 Tubiluchus corallicola
ATTGATAATTCTTGGCGATATTAAAAATAGAATAATGTAAAATAACACCTGCGTTTTGTTAGGTGCCCGGAAGTAACATTTTACTGGTTGGAACAAAAGCTGACCTCCTAGGAACTGATGCGGAGGTGGCGTTACGGGCGGAACAGGCGATGACGTCACTAAGTGAAGCTGAAGAAGAGTTCATAAAGGAAGTGAATACTGAACTTGAACTAGCCAAGTATGAACACTTACAAACCCTTACACTTAGTTAACTCTTAATTTTTACCTGGATTAGTTGCTTTAAATGTTTTTAAACTCACTAAACATTCGTATTTTTGCATTAAATACTTGACACGATTATGGTAAAAGGTATATCTCGACTTGCACCGAAGTATTTAACGTTTCCTTTAATTATTCAATTTAATTTTGCAGTTTTTTTATTTATAAAACGTTTGGGGATCTTCTGCCCATTCAACAAATGAGTAAATTGTCGAATTCGGTCTAGTGACGGTGATTAGCTCAATTTGTTGAAAATGTTTTAAGAGTCCACGTTTGCAAGAAATTGCGTACTTACCGTGAATCACCGAAACTTTAGCAATAAACACGGTAATGACGTGCGTTTAGAAGTATTTGTGTCTTCCGGAAGTTTTCATATTTGCTTCATTCAGACCTGCCTGCAAATCTGTCGACATTTAGAAGTTGAAAATAGGTAATTTCAGTGTCAACGATAAATGGCATTACCTGAAAGGAAATAAATCCACTTTTGATAAAGAGATAAACAAGGAGTTCAATTATGGAATACCCTGCCATCAAATTTAAAACAAATCAAGTCTTTCGACGAATTCAAATCAAAATTAAAAATACGTACATTAAATCGTTTTGAAAACCCAACATACGTAGACGATAATATATATTCATCCGCAAATTTTATTTACCCACGTCCATTTTAAATTGTATGTATATATTGTATATAGTCTATTATAATTTGCGTGTAACATTATAATGTATATTTTGTTTTAAATTTTTGGCGCAGTAGTTTTTAGTTTGCACTGGACGCATTTGCCTTTAACAGTTGTGTGAATTTTATTCTCAAGCTGCGATGTTCTTTTATGCTTTTATAGTTATGAATATCGATTTTTTATGGCAAATAAAGATTATCATATATATATATATATATATATATATATAGATCGACTTTGTCCTAGCCTTAGCTTTACAGTGGCTTAAGCCAGGGGTGTGCAAATTATCTGACTAGCCGGGCCACATGAAACTTTCCCACAATTCCTGCGGTCCACAGGCAGTTTGATCAAGGAGCCAAGTACAGTAGGGCCTAATAACGATTTTTTTGCATCCGACCTGCGTACATCATTACTACTGCACTCAAGAAACTATTTTAGAAGTTATTAAAATTTATATTACAAATCATATATTTCTACTTTCAGGACAGATAGTGGTAATTTCATTACAATGCATATTAGTAATGTGTATCGCACAGTCTGTGTAGTACAGTGACATTAAGCTACAACCGTCTTGTAAGGGTTAATGGCATCCGATCTAGTAGAAAAAACTACCCGCACTATCTTTGGGATCGTGGCACGGACTTCAGCTGGATACACTCAATTAACCGCCCGGGCTGCACTTTCATTAGGTTGACAAATCTCTTCGCGGGCAGCACAAATTCTCTCGACGGGCCGCAATTTGCACACCCCTGGCTTAAGCATAATTTCAATGATTCGGTTCGCTCTTATCTATATTATACCAGAGAGAATCTGCACATCTATTACATCAGATGTATTTCACAAGATCTCTACAAAATATTAGGAATTAATCGTTTGAAATTTTCCTGTGATTTCAACACTCTTATTTTTCCTTCCCTGTTCAGATCAGGAAAAGAGTGTAATAACTTCGAATAACACCATTATGTCTGAAAACTTGAACAACATCCTTCATTCAGATAACACTTCGGACTGCCAGAGGGCAAAGAAAAATTATAACTTTCACTTTTTCTCTTTTAATATTCGACGACATATTTCTTTTCCTTTCTTTCCAACGACATTCAGGTGACAAATGTGTAGGTGTTTTGAGACTTCATCTTTAGACATATATTAGATACTATTTCAGGCATATGCGTCGACTTAGGAAAAGAAAAAATGACTAAACTTTCATGTTCCTGGTAAATAGAAAAGACGTTTAAATGAACATCTTCGCCAAGCTTAGTGAGAGAATTGTCATGTACGACTCCAGATGTCAACTGTGGCCATGGCTCTTTGATAGTTGTTTTTAATTCTGACCAGACGGTCTAGTCTAGTGGTAATGCGTCTGCTTTCCGTCTGCGGGGTCGTGAGTTCGAACCAGCGGCCTGGTCATACCAAAGACTTTAAAAATGGTACCTGCTGTTGCCCTGCCTGGCGCGTGGTATTTAGGGTAAAAGTGGGGTAATAATAGTCTCTATTATGTAGTTGTAGGTTGTTATTTACAGTCGGCGATAATAGCTCTTTGAGCTAATGTTAATTGTTGACCCAAAAGCCGACTTTAAATAATAATAATAATAATAATAATAATAATAATAATAATAATTATTATTATTATTATTATTATTATTATTATTATTATTATTATAATAATAATAATTATTATTATTATTATTATTATTATTATAATAATAATAATAATAATTATTATTATTATTAGAATAGTCTCACCAGAATGGATGTAAAGGAACATCAGTGATGCATCTACTTTACACAAAACTTCCAAATTGGGCGCCGACAAACATGCGAACGAACAGGTAGACAGACAGGTCGCTAGTACTGTAGCCTGCTCGACTATATTGGCGTTGGATTAATTTCTGGAGTTGTTTTGTTATTACAGAAAACTGCCTAGTTGCCTTAAAGTACTGAAGAGGAGGGCGGAACTCGAAACTTTGCTTGAAAAACGACCAAAGTTTGTCAACAAGAACAACAACAACAAGTGCATTTGTGTCAGCAACGTTAGTGGACAGGTAAGATTCGCTGCGTGTGGTCTAGCTTTATTCACAGTGAATCCGGTTATTACAATGCCTCATTTATATATATATATATATACAGATAATTTACGTCACGTGGTACAAATTCTTCAGTAAGCATTGCAGCTCAAATGTATGTTATGGAGCTAAGGTACGCATTTTGTATATCTTTAATATTATGTAATCATCAACGCTAATCCTAAAGAATTTTAAGATACTTTTGCTTTCAACTCTTTTTTCATGACTAAACATACATATTTATCCACTTTTGCCGGCTACAAGCGGAAAATTAATTTTTTTCTTCCTTTGGCTCTAGGTCCTCATAACATTAATTTTGAATACGTAATGGTTAAATTATTATTTAAAGATAGTCACGTGTGTCTCTTCTTTCCCATTATTGAACATTATTTTATCGTAAACTAACACATTCGTATAATAATTCAATTTTCATTCGTCTTAATTGCCAAATCTGATAATTTTTTATTACCTGGTACATGCGCATTAACTAATCAATTATCTTAGTAACAATCCTGAGAGGGTGGCTGACCTCGATAACTTATAGTTCTTTCGCCACCCTTTCACCACTAATCAATAATTACTTTTGCACTTTGTAATATTATTGTATGTTGTACAGATTTATAAATCTCTTAGTTATGTATTTTGCTATTTTAAAAATGGTGATAAACTTACTTACTTACTTACTAGCTAACTCTCTTTTAGGCAAGAGGATAGGGTTGTTGTAAAAACGATTTTTGTAATCTTGTTCTATGGAGAAGCAAATGAGTAAGGAAAAAGTGTGACATCCCACCGGCTTGTAGCACTAGCATATCAGCAAACGGTCATTATGGTTGTTGATAGCTGGCTATTGTGATAGCAGCAGCCCATTGGTTCACTTAAAGGAAAGGACAAATCACTTAGCCTGTTGAGTTTATTTTACTGTTATTACTTAATACTTATACTTTCCTAAGTTTAAGTAATAACAGTAAAATAAACTCAACAGGCCAAATGATTTGTCCTTTCCTCTAAGTGAACAAATGGGCTGCTGCTATCACAATAGCCAACTCTCGAAATTCCCGAAAAACTGTCTGTAAAGCATATAGTTATTTTATACTACTGCTGTACAGATATCTTCAGCTGCAGTGGTAGCTGCCATGCACTTGAAAATTATGACGTAACTGGTGGACTTGGCTGTACAGAAATCTTCAGGTGCGGTGGTAGCTGCCATTCACTTGAAAATTATGACGTAACTGGTAGACTTTGCTGTACAGAAATGTTCAGGTGCGGTGGTAGCTGCCATGCACTTGAAAATTATGACGTAACTGGTGGACTTCGCTGTATAGAAATCTTCAGGCGCAGTGGTAGCTGCCATTCACTTGAAAATTATGACGTAACTGGTGGACTTCGCTGTACAGAAATCTTCAGGCGCGGTGGTAGCTGCCATGCACTTGAAAATTATGACGTAACTGGTGGACTTCGCTGTATAGAAATCTTCAGGTGCGGTGGTAGCTGCCATTCACTTGAAAATTATGACGTAACTGGTAGACTTTGCTGTACAGAAATGTTCAGGTGCGGTGGTAGCTGCCATGCACTTGAAAATTATGACGTAACTGGTGGACTTCGCTGTATAGAAATCTTCAGGTGCGGTGGTAGCTGCCATTCACTTGAAAATTATGACGTAACTGGTAGACTTTGCTGTACAGAAATGTTCAGGTGCGGTGGTAGCTGCCATGCACTTGAAAATTATGACGTAACTGGTGGACTTCGCTGTATAGAAATCTTCAGGTGCGGTGGTAGCTGCCATGCACTTGAAAATTATGACGTAACTGGTGGACTTCGCTGTATAGAAATCTTCAGGTGCGGTGGTAGCTGCCATTCACTTGAAAATTATGACGTAACTGGTGGACTTCACTGTATAGAAATCTTCAGGTGCAGTGGTAGCTGCCATGCACTTGAAAATTATGACGTAACTGGTGGACTTCGTTGTACAGAAATGTTCAGGTGCGGTGGTAGCTGCCATTCACTTGAAAAATATGACGTAACTGGTGGACTTCGCTGTACAGAAATGTTCAGGTGCGGTGGTAGCTGTCATTCACTTGAAAAATATGACTTAACTGGTGAATTTTGCTGTACAGAAATCTTCAGGTGCAGTAGTAGCTGCCATTCACTTGAAAATTATGACGTAACTGGTAGACTTTGCTGTACAGAAATGTTCAGGTGCGGTGGTAGCTGCCATGCACTTGAAAATGATGACGTAACTGGTGGACTTTGCTGTACAGAAATCTTCAGGTGCGGTGGTAGCTGCCATTCACTTGAAAAATATGACGTAACTGGTGGACTTCACGAATAAAGTCATTTTACTAATTATACGAAGCGCTCATTGCACTTTTATTACTAAAATTACTACTAACATTTCTCGGGAACATTGAAATTAGCCTAACTTCTCAGAACGCTTGGCGTGTCGTTTAAGTTGTAAATTGTCGTTGTGGTTATTGTGGTCGTAGTGGCGGCGACACTTAAGTTGTAAACTGATCTTATGGTGACATTTTACTCTTTTATTTTAAAGGAACGATTTGCACACAAAGAGATCCTTTTCTACTGATAGTAGTTCAAGGATCAGGAGAGACCGTATGCCCAAATTGGGATTTGAACCACATTCTACAATTTTACTTCTCTTGCAGGGTCACAATGAGCTCAAAAAAGAACTGGTCAGCATAGCTCTAAGTAAGGAAAACTTTCCTCATTTGACAAGACCTGTGAAACCAGGAACACTTTTACTGTATGACGCCATTTTACAATTGAGAAAGAGTCACGTGATTGCACTGACGTGGCACGACTATTGCGCTTTGGTGGCCGATGAAGAAACTATAAAGGCCGACGTGTTGGAAGCTGAAACAGCATTTCTTTGCACAACGGTAATTGTTATTTTGCTACCTTTAAGAAGTACAATAAGCAAGCTTAAAAGAATCAGATTTTTCACCCATTTGTGCTGAATGATTTTGTGACAGACTAACTAAGTTTTTGCCTAACTGGCTGATTGGCTGACAGAAGACCAGCTGGCAAATTGTCTGACTGACTGACACATTGTCTGACAGACTGGTTGACTAACTGGCGAACTGACTGAACTACTGGATGGCTTACTGAGAAGTTGACTGCCTAGTTACTGTTTAACCGACAACCGACGGTTAAATTACTTCGGAGAAAATTATCAAAGCCTATGACACGCAGAAGTTACCACGTCGAGATTCTACGTAAGTCTGTTAAAGCCTGTTAATAAGCTTATGCTTAAAACCCAGACTAAATTTTAGGAAACAAAATTTGATAACAAGTTGATGCAAGAATTCTATAGAATCCGTTCATCTGTCTGTGTGTCTTTGTGTCTGTCTGCTCTCTCTCTCTCTCTCTCTCTCTCTCTCTCTCTCTCTCTCTCCTCTCTCTCTCTCTCTCTCTCTCTCTCTCTCTCTCTCTCTCTCTCTCCTCTCTCTCCCCCCTCTCCCTCTCTCTCCCTCTCTCAGTCTCTCTCTCTCTCTCTCTCTCTCTCTCTCTCTCTCTCTCTCTCTCTCTCTCTCTCTCTCTCTCTCTCTCTCTCTCTCTCTCTACCTCTACCTCTCCGCTACCTCTACTCTTCCTCCCCCTCCTCCCTTCGCGTCCGTCTGTCTGCATGCATGCATGCTATATGTCTCTCTCTGTCTGTCTGTCTCTCTCTCTCTCTCTCTCTCTCTCTCTCTCTCGCTCGTCTCTCTCTCTCTCTCTCTCTCTCTCTTTCTCTCTCTCTCTCCCTCTCTCTCTCCAGATAAACGGCGTCATCGCATTTCAACAGCGATATTTAATTTTGAACCGAAACCTCGTTTGAATAGCAGCTGTTTGATATCGACTTATTTTCTGTGTGAGAAGTTGGATGAATTGTGGTAATTATATATAAGGTTAGGAACAGGTGAAAGCAACGAAGCTCGGTGATTATTGCAAATTCATCATTACATTTCATCATTACAAAAGCTACAGAGAGGCTGCACAACCTAGCTTACCTAGATTTCTTTTACCTGGCTAGTAATCTAGTTATTTCTGCTGATGAAAATTATCGGAAAATGTCTGATGAGCTAAAAAGGTTTTGCGTGGATTCGCTTAGGAGCTGCTATAATTACATTTCGATATCCTAGTACTGCTGCTTTAATAATAGTAAAGGTTTCACTTCTTCTTCTTCTTCTTCTTCTTCTTCTTCTTCCCAGCTTTTCCCTATGCGGGGTCGCCGTTGTGAATGAGTCTTCTCCACGCATTCCTGTTGTTGACCATCTCTTCATTTATGTCTTCCCTTCCCACATGATCTTCACCGACTCTTCTTTTCAGGTGTCCATATCATCGCAATCTTGCGAGGCTTCCACTACTTTTACTGTTCCTCTGATATTATTATCTAATTTTATCTCTTCTTGTTATTCCCACCATCCATCTCAACATCCTCATCTCCACCACACCCATTTTCTTCTCTTCGGTTTTCTTTAGAGAAACTGCTTCCAGCCCATAGATTAGAGCGGGTCTGACCACTTCTTTGTGGACTTTACCTTTAAGTCTCACCGATTCATTCATAGAAGGTTTGGCGCAGTTTTCACAGGCGGATGTCCTTCCTGACCCTAACCCTCCCTATTTATCCGGGCTTGGGACCGGCACTGCGTTGGGCTGGCTTGCCCCCCCCTCCCCGCCGTGACTAGGTTAATAGTTAAGGTTTCACGAAAGTTGTAAATTTGTCTCAACATGTATTCTTATTTAGATTAATGTAGCATGTATGTTTTGTGAATTTTGTAAATAACCCTTCAGTTGTTTTTTGGACAGTAATGATCATGTTATATGATCAAAAGTCCTTTTTTGTACCGATCTATGGACTGAACTAAAATATCATGTTCGACTATCTCTTAATCAGTCAATAAACACACGCACGCACGCACACACACGCAAATGCACACGCACACGCACACACACACGCACGCACACACACACACAGACACACACACACGCACACACACACACACGCACACACACACGCACACGCACACGCACACACACACACACACACACACACACACACACACACACGTTCAGCAAATAAATTCTCAAAATAGACACTTGCAAAAATTTAGTGATTCTTTTTTTTTGTTTATTAACAGGGAGGACTGCTGGATCTCCGATGCAACACCAAGTCAGGCACTTCAGATGAACTAAGGATAATCATAATTTATCCAGAAGCGTTTGCTAATATCGTCTGCGCAATCCACGTTGACGACGACAAACGGGCTTTCAGGTATCCTAACGTACACTTCTAGCATTCTATAAACACGTAGTTTCCAACGTTGATCTCAATTCAATTCAAATTCAATTCGATTTCAGTTTATTTATCTCTTTATAGTGTTACAATAAAACATGGTTAATAAAAGAATCTCTAATAAGTTTTGAAAAATGGTTAGATAGATATAGAACTAGAGAAAGGATAGCGAAAAGACTATAAAGTCACCTAGTGTGCTATCCTTTACCGAATATAGATAAAAAGATTTTTTAGATACTGGTGGGCATTAATGTTATCAGTTTAATTTAGGAAAAAGCTCATTATGGACTTAGTTAGTTAAGCGTTACGCGTTAAATTATAGTAATATTGCAAACTTATTTGACGGAGAATTAATGAAATTTGAAAATTTCATTTACGACTGTATGCATAGATTTTTGAATTAAATAGTATAGCTTTGTTAGCGGACACATAACCGCATCACTGTGATTATCATATAGGTAAAATATTTGTTTATCACTTGTGTACAAATGCTTAGTAAATAGTTTTTTTCGCTTCGTAGAGTTTACAACTAAATTTGTATATCTGTGTATATACCTTGTGCAGCTATGTTGAGTCAAATAGTTAGTATGATCTGGAAATCATTCCCCGAGTTCTGCCCGCTGATAAAACCATCGGGTATGCGTCGAGTTTGTAATTTTCGAGATGGAAATTTGATTTTCAGAACTAAAATATCTATCTATCTATCTGTCTATTTGTCTGTCTGTCTGTCTGTCTGTCTGTCTGTCTGTCTGTCTGTCTGTCTGTCTGTCTGTCTGTCTGTCTGTCTGTCTGTCTATCTATCTATCTATCTATCTATCTATCTATCTATCTATCTATCTATCTATCTATCTATCTATCTATCTATCTATCTATCTATCTATCTATCTATCTATCTATCTATCTATCTATCTATCTATCTATCTATCTATCTATCTATCTATCTATCTATCTATCTATCTATCTATCTATCTATCTATCTAATCTAGTTAAGTAAAGTGCTTGTATTTGCAAGCATTTACTTTAAGCGATTAATCGGTTCACTGGTTTGATAAGGTGAGCTGACTGAGTTGCATGGTCAGATTGTCTAACTTCTTTCTTGAAAGATCGATCGATTGATTAACTGATTGAATTATTGATTCGTCTTGAGTTTTGATCAGTTGTTTAGTTGGTCATTAAGTGCTATTTGTCGGGGCTAGCTGGTGGCTTTTGATTGAATCCTTTGTTTGCTACTTGGGTTGTTGTTTACATTAGGTACTAATTTCTGAATCATTTTTGTCCAAAGTCGAATCATACTGTATGCTTTTAAGACTGTCCAAAAGAAGGCGTATTTAATAATGCCAAGTTTATAACTTACGGTGGGATCAACCCACGTGTACGCATTCATATGAGACCAGTTCTGCTACTTTGGGTCATTAGCTCAACTGGTTGAACAACCTGCGATGTAAGCAGGAGGTTCTGGGCTCAAATCCCAGTTGGTCTACAATTTTTCAGTGACTTAAATTAATTAGCCACTGTCTAATTGTTGTAAGCGTAATGTCGTTCTTACTGTGTTTCTTTACAGATTCATGTAACCGTTTTCTACCAGTATGAAAGACTCTGCCATGCCTGCAATAAGATCCTTTAATGTTAATTACGAAGTTATCTACGAAATTAATGTGGATGTACAATGTCGTACATATAGACTGGAGTTCATCCAGCATCTGCGCCAATAGCTTCACGTATTCCAAAGAGCAGTCATACAAGTAATACAGTCCACCGTTCACAACAAACTGGCTACCAGTATGAAAGACTTTGTCATACATGCAATAAGATCCTTTAACGTTATTTACGAAGTTATCTACGAAATTAATGTTACAATGTCGTACATGTAGACCGAAGTTCATTCCGCATCTGCGCCAATAGCTTTACGTATTCCAAAGAGCAGTCATACAAGTAATACAGTCCACCGTTCACAACAAAGTGGTTTCACCAAATGGCCTCTTCTTCAGCTATTGTACGGTAACGCTGGATTTGAAGACAATAGATTTAGCATTTCTTACATCCCAAAATTTTAAAAGTTCTATGTAAATTAACGGCGTCTTGTCTGTTTACACAAAAGGCATGAGACCATTTTGTCAGTGCAACCTGGGAAACTTGAATGAAGGGCAAAATTTTTGCTTTGTGAAGATGCCACAAAATGACACGTCAACTCGTCACAACTCCTCACGGTGGAAGAGTCCTAAAATGCAGTCGGCACCAAAGTGTAGCCCAGTTTATCCTCTTTCTAATGAGCTATATATCTCCGTTCGAGAGTCCCACCAGGCGGCGCTAGAATGTTTTTTCTACAGGCTGTTTGACCAAAATTTCGAAAAAATCGGGAGTTGGGTCCTGGAAAATGCCCGTTGCGCGGTGCCGTGACCCTCCTGCGAATTCTAAAAATGTCTGCTACACCCATCGCTGAACGGGCTATCTAACCATTACTGACACCGCCCCCAGCACGTTCCCGTTCTCTAGAAATAGGAGGCATAAGTTTTGGTATTTTTTGCAAAAAAAAACGGCCACTTTTGGAGGTTTTTCGTCCCCTGTAGGCTCGATTCGAAAAATAAACCCACAATGAGACCACACTAGATCGAAACCTTTCGTTTGATATATCACCGCAAATGGTGCCGTCCTCGGACTGTAGTCTCGAATCTTATATATATATATATATATATACACACCAAGGAAATTAATATATACGATAAATTTAAATATAAATGTAAATGTGAATTTTAGTGTAAGTGCAAGTATAAATATATAAGGTTATAAGTATGAGTTTTTTGTTTTTCAGACATTTTTATCAGTCTATATCATATGTAATAATTATTATGTGGCTCGTTTTTTGTTTTTATTTGGAAATCACTCAGGCTAGGGCAACTTACAGACCAAATTCGTTCTGCCTCTTAATTCTTGGGAAACGTCCCATCGTACACACGTGTTGCATACTACACTTTTACACTTGTGTAATCTCAGTAATTTGCTCAGTGAAAAGAAAAACAAAGAAAATGTTTTTTGGAGATCAGTAAACCTCATAAAATTCTAAATTATGAGTTATATTTTTCACAGTTATTTTGAATTATGAATTATGAATTTATTCCACAGCAACATAAACATGCATACAAATTGTTATTACATTGAAAAAAATTTATAAACTAAACGAGTTACTGTGAGGAGGAAGGAGGAGCATTGAGCTTTCGAGTCCTCCTCCAGATAAGTGAAACAATTGACAATTAACATTACATTTTCATCAGTTATAATTTACATTAGAACAAAATAAGTTTTGTTAGTAAGTTAAGATCAGGATGAGTAAAATTGTGAGTTAATTATACCGTTGTAGTAGGTAATTCTTTGATGCTTTTTTAAATTGATAAAGATCAAGAGTTTTCATTTCACACGGAATTGATGACCATATTTTAATAGCATTATATTTTGATGACTGTTTCATTATATTTGTTTTTGGAAGAGGGAGTACATAGTTTCCGACTGAATATCTTGTGTAATGATCATGTTGATTTGAAACTGGACTAAAGTATGACTGAAAAGCTGGTGGAAGTAGTGAATTATGATACTGATACATGAAATTAGTTCCTAAAGTTTTCACTTTGTTCAACAGATTTGAAGCTGGTAGATTTTGGCCGCGGTCTCAGTGTGAAAAGCCCAAGCCGGACATTTTAATAAGTGCCCTAGAGGAGATACCTTCGTATGGAGTTGTACGAGAATCTCTTTTCCCTTTGCTCTGGCAGGTTAGTAAAATATAGCTCGCTTGAATAGTGAGTGGCATACATTTCTTTGTTTGACGTTTGACATCGTTTGACGTAATAGTTCCACGTTTGGCGTTTGACATTGTTTGACGTAATAGTTCGACGTTTGACATTGTTTGACGTTTGATGTTTGACATTGTTTGACGTAATAGTTCGACGTTTAGCGTTTGGCATTGTTTGACGTTTGATGTTTGACATTGTTTGACGTAATAGTTCGACGTTTAGCGTTTGGCATTGTTTGACGTAATAGTTCAACGTTTGGCGTTTGACATTGTTTGACGTTATGGTTCGACGTTTGACGTTTGACATTGTTTGACGTTTGACGTTTGACATCGTTTGACGTAATAGTTCGACGTTTGGCGTTTGACATTGTTTGACGTAATAGTTCGACGTTTAACGTTTGACATTGTTCGACGTAATGGTTCGACGTTTGACGTTTGACATTGTTTGACGTAATAGTTCGACGTTTGACCTTTGACATTGTTTGACGTAATGGTTCCACGTTTGACGTTTGACATTGTTTGACGTAATAGTTCCACGTTTGACATTGTTTGACGTTTGATGTTTGACATTGTTTGACGTAATAGTTCGATGTTTGGCGTTTGACATTGTTTGACGTAATAGTTCGACGTTTGGCGTTTGACATTGTTTGACGTAATAGTTCGACGTTTGCCGTTTAACATTGTTTGACGTAATAGTTCGACGCTTGACGTTCGACATTATTTGACGTAATAGCTCGACGTTTAACGTTTAAGATTGTTTGACGTAATAGTTCGACGTTTGACGTTTGACGTAATATTTAAGAATGTTCACATGGTTGACTCAAGTTAGGAACTGATGCAGCACAAAAAATCTTTGCCAAAATAAATTAGGCTGCAAAGACATGACTATACGCGACTAAGAAGGACATCTTATTAGAACTTAGGAATTTTATAGTTTGTTAATTACTGGTAGTAAATTTTGACAGATGTTCTGAAATGACAACATCTTGTAGTAAGTACTTTGTTTTAAGCCAAATTCAGGTTAAACTATTAGAAATTTGTTACCCAACGGGGGGGGGGGGGCTTAAGCTCTCGCTAGAGTTCGTTAGATACTTTTCTATAATGTTTGCAATCTGTTACGACGTCTTACTCACTGTCATATTTTTTACCGATGATGAAATACGATTGTCATTTTGAAATGTCTTGAAATATTTAATAAAATTTAAGCCGAGCAAAATGCTAGCTCGGCTATTGATAATACAGAAAAATTCAAATTTTACTGCATAAAGTTAATATTACATAACAGTAACTGCCCTTTCAGCAATACAATTTGGACGAAGAGCAGATATTGCTACTCCAGCGACATCTACAGGAACTCAACCTAATCATTCCTTTGCCTCCTAACAGAAGAGACGGAAATGATTATTCGTGCCTCACTCTTCCCAACTTCAAACAGCTATCACCGGATGTGCCGTACTATCTTCCTCTTTTGGACAAATTACCAGACAATAGACCTGTAAGTTGGAATAAAGACAATTTCATAAACAAAATTTAAATAACAATTTTTTATTATTAGCATTTTCTTGCAGATTTTGAGAAAAAGATTGTATAGGTTTTACATGTCAAATGTTGACTGACCTACGTTAACTCAAATGTAGATTTAGGTAGTTCAAATGTGTCTCGGCGGTAACTCAAATGTAGACTTAGGTAGTTCAAATGTGTTAACAATAGTTTTCAAGAAATCTTAAGCGTTTTTGGTAAGTCAAATGTAGACACATGTCAAGTCAAATGTGACATTGGTATCTCAAATGTGGATAAGTGGTAAAGTTTAAGGATGTTAAATTTAATCTCCTTTAATCTTAATTTAATAATTGCTGTGAAAATAATAACTTTATAGGTCTACTAGTAGTTCACTAATATTCTGTAAACTTTACATACCATTGGAACTGTTAGAGAAAACAATACATTCTTAAAATAAACAATGTTTCTTAGGATAAACTAATTCATTAATGTAGTGTTAATGCATTACTTAAAAAACTAATTAGTGATTCACTATTCTTTGGAAAGGGATAAACAACAGATTTTTCAAAGTTATGAAAGAGGTGATGACTATTTTTGGTTTATCTTTTTGTAATTTGCACTTAAATGAGTTAATTACTGATTTATTCAAAGTAATGCATCTACATTTGAGTTACCTAAGTCACATTTGAGTTACCAAAACACATTCGAAATTCCTGTCTACATTTGACTTACCTAAGTCACATTTGAACTTTCCTGTGTCTACATGTGACTTACCAAAGTCACATTCGAAATTCCTATGTCTGCTACATTTGACTTACCTAAGTCACATTTGAACTTTCCTGTGTCTACATTTGACGTGTAAAACCTATATTAAATCTTTAATACGATTATATTTAAGGTTTTCGGTTAATTTGATAATAGTTGTGGAATAGAGAACACGATACATGTGATGTCATAATAGCCAGCAAATAACGTGTAACGAGCATTTAAAAGAAAATAAAAACAGTTCGAATTAACTAGAACTTGTCACTCCGTTCAGTGACCAGCAGATTTGGCAATTTTCAAGATCTGAAGATTTCAATTGTTAAAAATAGTCGAATTTTCACCAAATCTGGCTAGACAGAAAGTTCAAATTCGTAAACTGACTGAAATGTTTTTAGTAGTCTTGCGGGATAACAGTGTTTATTTGTCAAAATATTGAGACGACTGTCTCTATTACTTTGGCACCAAAAGAGCATGTGGTAGCACTTATGCAAGATTCGATTAGTGCATTAGTAGCAAAAACATGTTTCAAGTAGCCTTTTTCACGCTAAAGCCTATATTTTAGTGTATTTTAATGAAAGCGTAGCTAAACTCCCCTGCTGGTTCAGTATCTCATCAGAAAGTTATTTTGAATGTTGGGCTAGTTTTCGCGTCTATCACGTCACC
>JAQGDQ010000107.1:387764-422764 GCA_030141605.1 Tubiluchus corallicola
TCTATAAATCTGTCATATTTATAAACATTGAAAGGAACAACTGTTCAGCGCAGTACGGTTCATATGTCCTTTCTATTCATGGCACTTAGTTTAGTTTAAACATAGTTTATTTAGGATTGGATCAGACAGTTTGTACAACATGATTTAGGATCCTCACCACAACAGACTTTATACACTATTTACAAGAACATTTACAGTAAGAATAGACTATACTTAGTTTTTCGTATACTTTAGTATAGCAAAGTTTTACTACAGTGACACATTAGACATTAGTAAAAAATGACGGTTAGTAAATATTGATGTATGATTATTTAAGAATGATGCATTTTATATCAGATAGAAACTACTGGAAGCGTTTAGTACATAATATAAAGTCATGTATAGATTGGAATATTTTACAGTTAGTAACATAGTTAAATTCATCTTTACCGAATAATAACAACTTCAACAGATCATTAGTTCCTAATGCAGCTATATTAAGGTTTTCAGGCAGAAGTATTTCATTTAATTTATCAAACATAACAGTCCTAGTTTGTTGATACAATGGGCAGTGCAACAAAAAGTGTTAAACAGACTCAAATCGAAATCCACAGTTACAACCGCCCATGTTCATGGCACTTCATTAAAGTTTGTTTAGTAGACAACCCACCTGCTACCTTACGCTTAATTAGTTGCTCCCGTAACAAGCAACAGCAAGAGCGTTTCTTTCAGAAAGTACCGCTCAGCTTCATTAATAAGAACACCAATGGATGAAAATACGTAATTAATGAATGCAGGTGCAGACTTTGAAACGGGTTTGTTTACATACATTGTAAGAAAATATTGTTGCACAGGCGCACGCGCTTATACCAACAACACGTTCAGTGTAAGCCACTCTGTCGTCATGGCAACGGGCTTGTAGGCAGGTACGAAATTTACAGGTAAAGGCTTAAATCTAGTACATGGTTACGACGCTGAGTCCTGCACTGAGGGAAAGAGTGTGCATTTTTTTCTTATTTTTGTGCATGAGAATGATAAAAATTAATATTTGAATAGTCATTTATGGATTTGTGACAAAAATTGCGTTGACACTACAAGGTGTGAATGAGGTTTGTGATAAAGAGATACACACTTGTTAAACTGTTTTGTTCGAATAACGCATGCGCACAAACCTGTATTGCCACGCTGTTCATCTGTTACCTCACTTTATTATGAACGGATGGAAAACACATTGCTAAGGTCAAATTCTGGATGAGGTCAAATCCGTCAAGGTCAAAGGTCAAAAATCATGGGCAATCAGTTGTACAGGTGCATGGTCACCTCTAGTGCTTTAACTGAACTTGGTGGACTGAAGTGGACAAACGTGGTGCTTAGTCGACCACAATTTAATCATGAGATGATCACAGGACTTGGATTAATTAAAAATAAGTGTTCGAATCATTCTCTGCAGTTTTTTAACTTGACTTACAGCAAATGAAGTATATCATGAGCAATGATTACAAACGACTTTAATCAACATTAAAGTCAGTAGATTTGTTCTTAATCAATAAGCCTAGAAATAATGAAGTTCAACTCAAATCAAAATGTATTTAACTCCTGTTGTTGATTATTAACCCAAAGTGTTTTTATCATTTCATAACAATTTTAACCTGTATTTCACATAAAATCTAAATGCAATTTTTAGTTAAATCAAGATTGACCTTATTTTGTTGCCCGCTAATTAAATGACATGTATATTCTTTTCTCTGGATTATATAGAAAATGTCATAATTTTAAAAATTATTAATGTTTCCTGAATTAAACTGATAACATTAATGCCCACCAGTGTCTAAAAAATCATTTTATCTATATTCGGTAAAGGATAGCAGACTAGGTGACTTTATAGTCTTTTCGCTATCCTTTCTCTAGTTTTAGATCTGTCTATACATTTTAACCATTTTTCAAAACTTATTAGAGATTCTTTTATTGATCATGTTTTATTGTAACACTATAAAGAGATAAATAAATTGAAATTGAATTGAATTGAATTGAACTTTGTTCACGTATGATAACGTCCATAAGAACACTATTGACGCTGTCAGGCAGTTGTATGTGGCCAAGTTTGAAACGCAGAAAATTTTATTTTTGATAAAAAATTATGAATTAACACAAGACAGATTATGGTTCTTTGATACTGTACTTTGGATATTTTATTGCATAATTCATGAAATGGATACCAGTTTAACGTGTTGACCAAAAGTTTCTTTATTCTGAAATACAATTATTAACATTTAGTTTAATTTGCATTGAGTAGAAGAAAATTAGTTGCATGATTAAATGTATTGCTATAACTAAGAACTGATATAAAAATTATGTAGACTATATTGATATTAATTAATAATAACTTACGTTGTTAGAGCCTTTAACAGTTACAAAGACAGGAATGAGAACTCCAAGTAGCCTTAAGAACAACAATGTCACAACAATAAATTCGTAAGAAATTCACAGTCATAATGCTCATCACAGTCAGAAAAATAGAGCAATGGCGGAGAGAACCAAAAGACGGGTACAATGTCATACAACAACTACAGCTATAGCTCACGAAAGGCCAAAATGCTAATGTATTGAAGGATATTAGATGCTTCAATTTTAAAAAAGTGACTACTGTAGAAAGCTAAATGTCTACTAAATAAGCATACAGGTGGCAGCACCGTGGCAGTAATTGAAAACTGAATTAAAATCTAAAAAGGCATATGCACCCACTACAAATCCCATTATTTGATCGTACATAATCGGACATAATCACAAATTATCGAATTCTTCTCATTCATTTCAGCAATTAAATTGGACTCCAAAGCCCTTCAAAGGTGATCTGCAAATAAGCTGGAAATTTGCGGTTGTTGGTAACGGACCTCCTGGATTTTTCTTGGGAGCACTTGCTAACTGCAGGTGGAAAGCCGGAAACAGTGACTATTTGCATTGCTGGAAACATGGAGTCCTTCTCCGTAACGGCGAGGTAAGAGGAAAACATGCCTTTTGTTTTTTCCCGTACAAACCGCCTGGTATGCGGAAAAGACAACTTCTTAGACAGAATGAGCTTGCAAGTAATTGGGCTAGATTTTTTGTAGATTAATGTGTCAGGGATGATACAATTTCTGGAATATTCAGGAACCCTAAACCCTCAATTGTTTACAGGGATGACAACTGGTGTGTTACTGAAATGTCAGGGATGATATAATTTCTGGAATATTTAGGAACCTTAAACCTCAACTGTTTACAGGGATGTCTATTGGTGTGTTACTGAAATGTCAGGGATGATATAATTTCTGGAATATTCAGGAACCCGAAACCTCAATTGTTTACAGGGATGACTACCGGTGTGTTACTGAAAATGAGGGATTATATAATTTCTGGAATATTTAGGAACCCTAAACCCTCAATTGTTTACAGGGATGTCTACTAGTGTGTTACTGAAATGCCAGGGATGATATAATTTCTGGAATATTCAGGAACCCGAAACCTCAATTGTTTACAGGGATGACTACCGGTGTGTTACTGAAAATGAGGGATTATATAATTTCTGGAATATTTAGGAACCCTAAACCCTCAATTGTTTACAGGGATGTCTATTGGCGTGTTACTGAAATGCCAGGGATGATATAATTTCTGGAATATTCAGGAACCCGAAACCTCAATTGTTTACAGGGATGTCTACTAGTGTGTTACTGAAATGCCAGGGATGATATAATTTCTGGAATATTTAGGAACCCTAAACCCTCAATTGTTTACAGGGATGTCTATTGGTGTGTTACTGAAATGTCAGGGATGATATAATTTCTGGAATATTCAGGAACCCGAAACCTCAATTGTTTACAGGGATGTCTACCGGTGTGTTACTGAAAATGAGGGATTATATAATTTCTGGAATATTTAGGAACCCGAAACCTCAATTGTTTACAGGGATGTCTACTGGTGTGTTACTGAAATGTCAGGGATGATATAATTTCTGGAATATTCCCTAAACCCTCAATTGTTTACAGGGATGTCTACTGGTGTGTTACTGAAAATGAGGGATGATATAATTTCTGGAATATTCAGGAACCCTAAACCCTCAATTGTTTACAGGGATGACTTTTGGTGTGTTACTGAAAATGAGGGATTATATAATTTCTGGAATATTCAGGAACCCTAAAGCTCAATTGTTTACAGGGATGTCTACTAATGTGTTACTGAAAATGAGGGATTATATAATTTCTGGAATATTCAGGAAGCCCAAACCCTCAATTGTTTTAAATAAATACTATAATATTTTTTGTCTTGACACTGAAACATTGGCATGTCGACCAGAACCGCAAACGCATTACTCATCGATGTACTAATAGACCCAGTGATAATTAACAATTTCATAGTGTTGTACAGACCCTATATTCATAACTACGACATCCACTGTGTCAACATATTGCAAGCGTGAAGCCTTTTTAGGATGCCCTTACTATAATGAGCTAACCTGTCCAACTCCATCAGAGCAGTGACAGAACAGGAAGTTAAAGTGAAGCAGAAGCAGCTTGCCAGATGTCCTTTCTTGCGTGAGCCATGCCAAAAAACGTCAATGAGACCAGTGTGCAGGAGTACAGACAATATGTAATATGTACAGACTTTGTCCTTTTAGATATAGACCATTCCTTCCCAGTGGAGTGACAATATGAATGTTTGCACCTCCATAGAAGGAATTGTTATATTCTCTGATGTGACAAATGGTTCACCCCCCGAGCTGAGGTGGGACGTGGCAAAAAAAGAATAGAAGTAGTTTATCATCGGTTGAAAATCGCCTACAAAAAAATCTTCAGTCAAGTTTCTTTGTCAAGTACAGTCAACCAGTAGCAAAAGACAAGGAAAATTGTTAAGAACAATTACAACTTAAAATGAGCGAATATTTAAGGTCTGTTTTGTATCATAATTTAAAATATTTGAATGCGCCAAAGGATCGTTTGCTGTGTCCGTAATAAATATGTCTTGTCAGAAGCAAATCATTTCCTTTGAATTTTCATTGTTGCATGGAAAAGACGCCGTTTACCTCGAAGATATGTCATATTGGCATATATCTCGACATGCCCGCTGAAGCACTTTTCTGTTATTTCGGAAGTGGTGCTGACAAGCTACTGGCATAGCAGTGTCTAGTTTTTTGCTGGATTACTGCTGTGTGTACCTATCTCGAGGGTAGATTTCTCTTATTTTAGACTTTTGTCTGCCCAATGTGTACAATAGACGTAAAGGAAAAAAACCTCATAATTTGCGATGATGTTAAAGCTCTAGATTTGAGGGATGATGCATCGTGAGGAAAACAAGCGAGGCATATCCGAAGTGTCTGTAGATGATATATGCAGCAACGATATAAATAAACTCCACAAAGTGTGGCGAAATATGTTGACATATGTGTGATGAAGTGGGAACAAATTGCTGAAGAGATGAATTAAAAACGAAATCGTCAATACATAAGAAACGTAAAGCTACGATGCCAAAATACAGTGAA
Source organism: Tubiluchus corallicola (assembly GCA_030141605.1). Lineage (NCBI taxonomy): Eukaryota > Metazoa > Priapulida > Priapulimorpha > Priapulimorphida > Tubiluchidae > Tubiluchus > Tubiluchus corallicola. The sequence continues at coordinate 393,253 of JAQGDQ010000107.1, forward strand.
ATTTGGTCTTACAAACGAAGAAGAGTTGCCCGTCTATTGATGAAGTGGATCATGTGGAATCACAAGAATCGTAGACGATAGCGGTAGGTGTAGGAGTGAGTAGATCAACCATGCCATGTTTTAGGACGTAAAATGGTAAAGATGATGATGACGTTAAAACAGAAGAATGGAGTTCGTTAAAATATTTATCCATAAAACTTGTTGTTGTTGTTGGCATCCTTCTGTCTCGGAAGACATTGGAGTGTGCGCTAAGACAGTCAGTTATTGATCACATTGATGGAGCTGCAGCGTCGACTGTGGCTGAGCAGTCCGATCCTTGAACGTCTCCAGGGCGCACGCTTGGGCAAGGTGTATGGAGATCCTGAGTTGCCCAGACAACAGGAACCCCCTCTCTTCCTCCCTGGTGTAGTCCAAAGGAAAGCAGAGCGATACGTTTGGCACCAGGTTGGCTGCAGGAGCTGCCGGAGTCAGTGAGTCGGTCAAGTCTAATATGGTCCGCCTTCAGGGCTCCACTCCTGATTTGGAAGGTTTACTCCTCTACACATGGCCGTTGGGTCACTTGACCTCCTCCGTCCTCTAGCCGTTGACTGCTTGTGCAGCTCCTCCGCCTAGTGCGAGATACAGTTTGGGTATCCCGCAAGCCTACAGCACCTATCCATAAAACTTAGTACGTCAACAATTATCATATTATAACCAATTTTTAAAGCTAAAAGGCAAAACAGAATTAATAAGCTTGTATACATTATGTGTTTGCATATAGGCATAAACAATCCATGAGCATTAAACTTTACCACGCTTAATTTTCATCAGTATTTGCTTATGCTGATTCTAGGTTTCAAGGAAACCGGATGATTGTGTAAACACGAGTTCGGAATAAAGATGCAGAATGCTCCAAAATATTGAAAACTACAATAGCTTATTTTAAATCAAAGCTTAGATTAAATAATAATTACCTCAGATACTCAAATTTCGTTAAAGTTTCAAAGCTACGCGCGGCTCAGTGAATCTACTAAGATTGGCAGCGGCGCCTTTTGTCACGTGCGCGTCTCCGACAAATAGAAGGCGGTACCGTGATAACCATTATTTTGAACAGCAGTGTTAGTTTTTGACGTCATATGATATAGAGCCAATTTTTCAAGACATCATGCGTTTAAACAGTACTGTAACACCTATGCAAATGTGCTTGACACGCAAGGGAAGGTGTCTGCCATTGCAGAAACTGTGGTTAGTTTCTGACGTAAGCAATAGCTGTGTTCGGGTGCCGTTAATGAACTTTCTAAGTCAATTATTCAAATATAAGGAACAATTGTTACCTTTTATAGGCAAGAAAATGAATATTTTGGACAGTAAATTAAAATGAGATTGAGTCTAAACAGTCGTCCGGTCTTCCTTTAACAGGCTGTTGTGGTCGCTTTTCTTGTCACTGACGTGGTCATGGTATTAGCTCTTGTTGCTGTTGCTACTGCTTTTGCCTCTCACCAACTGCCTTTTGTCAACATTTGCAAACAGGAGCTCCATACAGTTTCATACATCCTTAGTGTAATGCGCTTCCAAATCTTTTCACGTTTTGTAAAAGGATTGAAAATTCCCGATAAACCATTAAAATGTTGTAATCAGTATTTTGAAACAGTAAATTTTAGACAGTAAATTAGATAGTATATTTTAGACAGTAAATTAAAATGAGATTGAATCTAAACAATCGCCCGGTTTTCCTTTAGCGATTTAGGTTTATATAGCGTAGTCACTTAGGCACAATGTATTTATGTTGATATTGTAAATGGCTTTCAGAAAGCTTTATAATGGAAATGTCCAGCAAGTAATGAATTAATTCTGCAACTTCAGCACGTAATAATTTATGTGAGCCATTAAGCCAACATGCAGTTATACCTACGCGCCCCCTGTCGGTAATGCAGCTAAATGAATAAAGGTAACATTACAAAGTATTTTTGAACCTTTTCAGCAATAAATAAATGTGATTTAAAGGACTGATTAGCTCAAAGTTATCGTAGATTCAGAATATAATAGTGCGTCAGGCCCCAACAACTTGCATAGAAGCCACCTTTCCTAATTGAGTGTAATATATGCCCTTGCTAATGTTATTGTCAGCGTAAATCACGTGATTTGCCCACTTAACATTCAATACCAGATTTGCAACACACAAGATTACGCAACCTTAGACATTAAACCAAGGTCTCACATAACTGGTTCAAATGTTATTTATTAGGGTCTGAACTCGACTCACTGGTTAGTACTACACCATTAAGTACTAAAGTAAGATTAAGGACTATGTTTTCTCTAGCCGGGATAATAATGCTATAAATGCTTTTGCAAATCTTATCTCGGATGAATTCCTATCGTCTTTCTCCCATATATAAACAGTCTGTTAGTGATGAAATTTTACAACTCTCGTCGTGTTTTCTATATGCTGTTTTGTTTTTATTTATGATTATGTGATTTTACATTAGAATTGGTAATTATGTTTATTATAATTGTACTCGCTGTTTTTGACTGTGTATAATGTGTGTAAATTTTTGTTACTAAGTATTAAAATATGTTCGTTATCTTTTATTATGTATGTATGTAGTGTTGGATTACAATTTGTAACTATGTCTATTGTATATGATCGTTGTCGTTCAATGTGACTCATGCGTTGGATTCTAAATTATATATACATGTGAATAGGTTTAATACGTTGTAAATGCTTTTAGAAATTTTAAACAGATCCCTACAAATAAAAGGAATGTATTCTGCACATAGTTTTTAAAAATAAAGCATTATAATAATAATAAAAAAGTACTAAAATTACCTTATTGGTCGATAATCGTGCGCCAGTGTTAAATATCACGCCAGTAAAGCATATAAAAACAGTATAAAAAGCGAGAATGAACCACGTGTGGTTGTATCCAAGCGTCAAGATAGATAAAAAAATCAATGCCAGAAAATTACAAAATTATAAATAGTAATATATCGTTGTTGGCATCCTTCTGTCTCGGAAGACAATGGAGTGTGCGCCAAGAGAGTCAGTTATTGATCACATTGATGGAGCTGCAGCGTCGACTGTGGCTGAGCAGTGCGATCCTTGAACGTCTCCAGGGTGCACGCCTGGGCAAGGTGTATGGAGATCTTGAGTTGCCCAGACAACAGGAACCCCCTCTGTTCCTCCTTGGTGTACTCCAAAGGAAAGCGCAGCGATACGTTTGGCACCAGGTTGGCTGCAGGAGCTGCCGGAGTCAGTGAGCATGCTGTACTGGTCCGCCTTCGGGGCTCCACCCCTGATTTGGAAAGTTTACTACTCTACACATGGCCGTTGGGTCACTTGACCTCCTCCGCCCTCTAGCTTGTGCAGCTCCTCCGCGTAGTGTCGAGATGCAATGTGGGCATCCCGCAAGCATACAGCACCTGGTATGCCTAGGCGGTCACCCATCCAAGTACAAACCAGGCTCTACGTTGCTTAACTTCGGTGATCAGACGAGAACCGGTGTTTTCAACGTGATTTGGCCGTAGTTTGCGATATATCAAATAGCAAAAAACCTATAACAATTCTGAACAAATTAGAAATTTTAGTGATTATGGAAAAGACATCTATTTCAAAGGCTTATTTTTGCATAGGCTAAAGTATGCGAGAATATGAATTAGCTGCTCATTCTTATCTTGCTGTCAAACTCCCCCCGGGTGACAAATTATGCTGCTCTCATGATTTCGCTTCTCTCTAACTGCTGACAGTTTACACAGAATACTCATTCTGCTGCTAAATTTGCTGGGAGCAATTCTAGAAAGAAGAGAGTGTTTGTTTTCAGAAATTTGTTTGCCTGTTAAGTGTAACCTCACCTCTTTAAGAAAACGGTCAATAGATACGTTAAGCAAATTAGCTGTACTTATTCTATTTTTCTGCCAGAGCTATTATCGCCGACTGTAAATAACAACTTACAACTACATAAGAGAGACTATTTTTACCCCACTTTTACCCTAAATACCACGCGTCAGGCAGGGCAAAGCAGGTACCATTTTTAAAGTCTTTGCTATGACCCGGCCGCTGGTTCGAACTCACGACCTCCCAGACGGAAAACAGACGCATTACCACTAGACTAAACCGTCTGAACTGAATATTCTGAACAGTAGAATGAACCCTATTGGTTTTTTGGACAATCTGTTTAACAAATACGTAATTTTATGCGTCTTTGCAAAATTCGATGGCTAGCTTTGCTAAATTGCTAATCTTAATTGTTTTAGCATCTTTATAAATTTCAACTTGAAACTAATCGAACGTGTGACTCGGAAATTACTTGGCTGATGGCAAATACCCATATTTGGAAGCAATACCCTGATGCATGTTGTTGTTGATGATGATGATGATGATTAGCCAAATCATTGCGCCCTATAACACGACGGTGTAAGATTTCGTCTAGATATCAACCTCTTATTAACATTGTCAGCATCCAATGAACTTAACCCTTTTTGCTGCACAAAAGATTTCACAAATTAACAAAAGACGTATCGTATAAATTCGAAACTATTTTCATTTCGGGCAAGAGGGGGGGGGGGGGGTAAAATTAAAAGCTTAAAAACCTGCTTATTTTATTACTCATTACTTATTTGTGACATTAGACGCACAAACTTGTTTATAATGATTTTTTGTGGTTTTCACGACTCACACAGGGTCTTGCTAACTTTCAGCTCCCAGTTGTGCTTTGCAGTAAGCTACGTTAACAATTGACTCTTATATTGAGTGTGATAAACAAGTTTAAAAAGCTGGGAGGACAGTTAAAAATAGTGGAATAGCAAAATAGGGGTACAATTGTGAGTTATTGTGAGCTATATTTTTAGGCAAGATATTTTAAATAGCAAAATAGGGGTACAATTGTGAGTTATTGTGAGTTATATTTTTAGGCAAGATATGTTTATTGACGTACTTTAGATTTTAAGTAATTTTTTATTTGTTTTATATTTTTTATGTGTGTGTTGTAAATACCACTGCACCAATGATTCACCAAAAACACACTATTGTTTATATTTACAATATAAGTAATTGTAATAATTACAATAAAAGTGGTTCAGAGCTTATTATTGGTCAAGCAAATGCGATCGTTTTTTTAACCAGGACTGGCCAGTTATTGCAAGCTCATAAATCACATTTATCAGGAAGGTATACGTACAACTAAATTTATGCTTTTTGCTATCCTAGGTTCTGACACACATATGGTATCAGGAAGGTGACATAGAGGTCGCTAGTAGAGTTACAGCAGATGATGAGGACACAGAGCAAAAGACAGTGAGAACTTTGTGGATTGAACTAGCCAGGCATGTACAGATTCTTCTGAAATACCTTTCTCGATGGAAAGGACAGTTGTATAAGGTAGATAATCTTATGTACCATTCATTGACAGACGTAGAAAATATTAGTCGGATTAGTGATAAACAGACTTCTGTGTTTAGTAGATTTGTAAAATATAGAGCATTATTTGCCATTCTGTATATGAAGAGCCCAGTTAAATAAAACAAGACACAAGACACAAGACACAAGACACAAGACACAAGACACAAGACACAAGACACAAGACACAAGACAAGACAAGACACAAGACAAGACAAGACACAAGACACAAGACACAAGACACAAGACACAAGACACAAAACACAAGGCAAGGCAAGGCAAGGCAAGGCAAGGCAAGGCAAGGCAAGGCAAGGCAAGGCAAGGCAAGGCAAGGCAAGGCAAGGCAAGGCAAGGCAAGGCAAGGCAAGGCAAGGCAAGGCAAGGCAAGGCAAGGCAAGGCAAGGCAAGGCAAGGCAAGGCAAGGCAAGGCAAGGCAAGGCAAGGCAAGGCAAGGCAAGGCAAGGCAAGACAAGACAAGACAAGACAAGACAAGATAATATTTATTTTCATCGGTATGATATAACAGTACATATTTGTAAAACATGAGCTTAAAGCTCTTAAACCGATATCAAACATAATGTATATGAGTGATAACATTGTAATAATATGTACTTCTTAAACTCTTTTGGATGCATTATGCAGTTTAAATCGTTTGTTCCTATTTGTGTTTTAGATATTAATAACTCCTATGGGACCATACTTCTACAACGATCAGCCATTGGATGAAGAGAATTGTTCTTTTCCTGCATTAGAATTGTTTAATTGCCTGCAGACTGACCAGAATTACAAATTTGGTGAACAAGAACTTGAATTACAAGTTAAGCGACTTTTTCCTTTCAAAGGTAGGACCATATTACTTTTATTTTCGTTGATAAACAGACGTATTCTCTATGGGAACAGAGCGCCAGCAGCGGCGCTAGTGCTGGTCATGATATTAGTAGTCATGATTTGTTTAATCCTTTCAGTCCCAAATAATTTTTTAATAAGAATTTTTTTTTGGCTTGTTACTTTTGTTCAGTATGGCCATCTTGTTTACACATAATAATTTTTTGTACCTGTGCCCGCGTGCTAAATATAGCCTGTATCCCACGGGATACATTGGGATTCAATGGAAGCATAAAATGTGCTTCATTCTGTAACTGCTGATAATTTTTTAAAGTATTGAAGACATTTAGTATGCATGCTATGCTGACCTGTACAAAGTCGTCTCTAAAGTACTGTACCTTGTGCAGTTTTTGTGCTATGTAGATTTTCTAGTTTGCCATTTTATCACCATTTTTAGTCTATTGTTATTGGCTTAAATCAAAATATCTGTTAGTTTTAAAATTTTATTAATTTTAAAGGCAGAAAATATTCTCGTATCCCATGCGATACAACGGGTATGAAATGGTTAATGATAACGTTGTGATTTGAGAGTGGCATACGTAAATTATTTGCAGAATTAGCAAATGTTTAAAAAACTTTGCACTTCTTACGTGTTTTGATCTTTTATGTGTAACTAGTCATTTTTTGTGTTTTGATCGTTTAGGTGAAACTACTCAGGACATCAACGGTTGGCTTAAATTTGTGATATCTCATGAAGACACTGTCCGTGCAACACCAACTATTAATGTTGTTCCTCAACCCAGCATGGAAGAAGACGAAGGCATACCGCCATCACCTCCACATAAAGTTCTAGGCAGTCCGCATAAACCACGCAAAAACACACGCTCAAAGGTTAAGGGTGCAGTGAAATGGGAACTTGATGAAAACGACTCAGAAAAATCTGATCCTCATGACAACAAAGAACAGAGTGAAAATGTAGTCAATGAAAATATGTTGGGGACAAGGAAAGCTGGTAGCAACGAAGAGAGACACGATGTCGAGATCCTTGCTAAGTCATTTGTTGCTGTCATTCTTGCAAATGCCATAGCTAAGCATGTTGAGCAACAATGCAGGGATTACATTGGAGAAACTCAAGACTGCTCACAAGTGACTGTAGCCAAAGCAACCGCAGATGCTGCAGCAGCGACGCAGAGAGGTGACGGAGAGGCTGCTGCCAGGGCTGTTGTGGCAGCCGTTGAAGTTGTGAACAATATGGAGGCAGGAAGGTCGCGAAGTAGAAGCAAACTTTGCATGTTATTGTGACATATAATCTTCAGTGAGTGTTCTCTTCGATACTTGATTGTTTGTAGCAGAAATGTTGTCTATGGGCGGTGTGCAAAAATACGAATGTTGATTTCTTCATTCTAGCCTTGCAGTATTAAGCAGGAATTCTCATTGTAAAGCCTATGCATACATTGTGCTTTTGTAAAAACTAAACGTTGTCCTTAGTTCATAAGAAGTTTGAGTCATGCAATAATTATTAATAATGTATCATTATTATCATAGACTTTTCTTGAATGTTATTTAAAGAAAAAAATTAACACAGCTATATTTTTGGTACCTGTTTTATACACCGCATAAGTTGCCAACTTGGTAAATTGAAAACGCATTGGTGTAAATTTGGTACGTTTGGCCTACGTTAAGTAGTTTGTGACTCATAAATTATACTGTACTGTATTAAAATTTAATGCAATCAAAGCTACGTATTTATGGTATGGCTATGTTAAACATTTAGGTAATTGATTGGCAGTTGATATTGGAACCTACAGGGCCTATTTCAAGGGGGGGGGGAATGGGGATACTTCCCCGGGGCCTCACCCTCCAGGGGGGGGGCTCACGCCAAGGTAACTTTTTTTGCTTTATGCGAACATACTGCCTCCTATCTCTCTCTCTCTCTCTCTCTCTCTCTCTCTCTCTCTCTCTCTCTCTCTCTCTCTCTCTCTCTCTCTCTTGCCGCACGCGCGCTGTTTGCCAGTATTGACAAGTATTAAGGACTGGTCTTGAGAATAAAGCAGTTTTTCTTTCAATTGTTCTTTCCTTTAACAATTGTATAACTCCATATTTTCTCTTCGAAAATGCTTCTCCGGCGTTCTAGCAGTTCAAAAATTTTCTGGGCACCAACCATGGTAGTGCCCGCCCCCGGCGCTCCCCCCAAAGGGGCCTCACACGCCCCACATCCCCGGGCCTAGCCTAGGCTGAAATAGGCCCTGACTACCTATACCGACAGCATGACACAGAGTAATAAATTGTTCCTCATCTATATTATAAATGAATAGATTATCACACAGCCATCAATGTTTATAAGGCATTTTAAAAACTCTCAAAAATGGATGATCAGAATGAAAGAAAATTTGATAAAAAAACCGATTACCATGACATGCACTAGAATGAACAAATGAATACTGTTTTATTATTAACGATATTTTATTTGTTTTTCGCCGCACGGTAAAAGGGTGCTTCTCTTGTTCGGTTTTTGAGCACTGGTACACATGCTAATAGTAGTCACAATAATTATTTACAATTTACAAAGGATTTTCAATTATTTAATTGGTCCTGACGCAGACTTGAGAAGCCCCCATTTTATACTACAACATTCTGCATAGATTCGACTAAGCGTGGCAGCTATCCAGCTCCAGTAGCGACTTATTTGGACTCAGCCTTACTGGTGTTACTGGTGCCATCCTACTGCCGTTGCTGCTAGTTTACTGTCATCTGGAGTCACGTAGCTCAGTTAATGCAGTTCAAAAGGCCTTTCTATCACACAAATACGGTAGTTAGCTAAGAAGGTAGCACTGAAGCAGGAATTCCTAATTACAAGCTAAAATGTACAATTAGACGCAGTCCCCACACTCAATTCAATTCAATTTTAATTAATTTATCTCTTTATAATATTACAAGTTTTGAAGAATGGTTAAAATGAATAGATGGATCTAGAACTAGAGAAAGGATAGCGAAAAGACTATAAAGTCACCTAGTCTGCTATGCTTTACCAAATATAGATAAAATGATTTTTAGACACTGGTGGGCATTAATGTTATCAGTTTAATTTAGGAAACATTAATGATTTTAAAATTATGACATTTGCTATATAATTAAGTAATCCAGAGTAAAGAAAATACGTCTACTTTAATTAGCGGGCAACAAAATAAGGCCAATCTTGATTAAACTATAAATAGCATTTAGATTTTATGTGAAATACAGGTCAAAATTGTTATGAAATGATAAAAACACTTTGGGTTAATAATGCAATTAATCACACTGGGTCACACATCACCAGTAAGCAATCTTTTTTACAAATATGCAAATCAATATTACATTTTTATATCAAAACCAGTCTTCTTTCTTACACTCATTCCTTTCAGAACTCTAACACTATATATTAAGTTTTAGATAGCTAGGTATTTTATTACTGAAAATCAAATTTCTTACACGAAAATTACAAAATCAACGTATGCCCGATGGTTTTATCAGCGGGCAGAACACGGGTAATGATTTCCAGATTATACTACCATTTGACCCAACATATATAGGTATATACACAGTTATACATATTTAGTTCTAAAATCCATAAAGCGGAAGAAACTATTAACTAAACATTTGTATTTATTTATTTGAAAATTTTTACCTATACGATAATCATAATGATGCAGTTATATGTCTACTAACAAAAAACCTATACTATTTTAGTTCAAAATCTGTGTGATATGGGACACTTTTGTTATGACACCACTTTTTCCTACTAATTTCTGACACGTGGGTTCAGTGAATCTTTCCATTTAAGCATAGTTCACAGACATGTATACCGAATAGAAGCAAACAAAACAGTTTTTAATATTACCGATAAATTCTTGATTTAATGAGATAATAAGAACTAAAAACAATTCACTTTAGCCCAAAAGAACAACAAAGTTGTTATAATTACAAGCGACGTTTTTAGATAACCTAAGATAATCAGAAGATTAGTTAGCCCAACCCAGGTGAGGGAGAAAGATGTAAGGTGAGTATGCTTATCAGTTGTAGCGACTGCAGTCGGACAGTGTAGTGACTGCAGCCTAAGTATGGGAGATACACAAAATCATACTAGAATACAGTCAACTATATTAAAAGGGTTGCAATGCTGTTCGGTAGTTCTTATATTCCAGACTGACGTCTCGGACGTCACACTATGCATACAATCATAAATAATAGAATTTCCAATTGACAATAATTCTCCGTCAAATAAGACATAGACATAGACATAGACAAGACATAGACAAGACATAGACATAGACATAGACATAGACATAGACATAGACATAGACATAGACATAGACATAGACAAGACATAGACATAGACATAGACATAGACATAGACATAGACATAGACATAGACATAGACATAGACATAGACATAGACATAGACATAGACAAGACATAGACAAGACATAGACATAGACATAGACATAGACATAGACATAGACATAGACATAGACATAGACATAGACATATAGGCATAGACATAGACATAGACATAGACATAGACATAGACATAGACAAGACATAGACATAGACATAGACATAGACATAGACAAGACATAGACAAGACATAGACAAGACATAGACAAGACATAGACATAGACATAGACATAGACATTTTTATTTATCTCCTCATTTACACCAGAATACAAGTAGACTATTATTGCTATAGTTATTAGTTAAAAAGGGATAAATTATGCATAAAGGAAAGAGCTAGGGGGGGGGGTAGGGTAGCGAAGGACCAATTGGTCATCAAGTCAGCTACCCTTCTCAGGTTAGTGTAAATTGTAAAAAGATTGTAGTGCTGCTAATTGAAAGGTGTAATATAATTATGAAGTAGGTTAGCAAAATCAACTGTTAACATAAATTTATGGGGGAAGAAATTAAACTTGAGAGCGAAATAACTAAATAGGTTATGCAACAAAGAAGCATTAAAATAAAATGAAAAATATGAAATGATGATTAACAAAATCAAGTTGCAATGTTGCTGTAATTTACTAAGTTGTTGTTTTGAGATCTAATTTTTACTTCAAGCTCATCTAGCAGGTATATTTAAACTCTTTTCAGCACTTTTTTAGTTTATCATAAAGTCAAAAGATGGCGCTACGCGATACAAAACTTCGCGGACTGTCGAAGCCAGCTGTACGTAGTGGCGTCATGATATGAAGCCGGTTTCATTATTATTAAAAACATCTTTATCAGCTAGTAAAACGATATAAATGACTTCAAATTTTCAAAGGCAGTTTTACTCGTGCAGCTGAGAAGAATTTGCTGCGCGATTATTACGAACTGCGAAGTATTTAGTTTTTCTGTTCAGAGAAACCCGCAGTGTAAAAATAGCTGCTAGTGTACTACGCTTAACACAACCCACGCAACATCGACCACTCCTCTAATGCAAACTTTAAACAAGCAGAAAGAGGATCAGATTCTGGTACGCTAAGTGAAAAATGGGAGAAGCGATCTTGACCCGCTAATTTGAGAAAGGTGAAGATATTGTTTGCAAGGGGATTAGGGCAGTAAAAACTGATCCAGCATTAAATTACCACCTTATCTCGGCTAAAACTTTAAAATGTATACCCTCCACGTCGTTGAGCTGAAATTCGACATTTCTGCTCTTAAATGATTACCACACGCATTCAGCGCAGTACAAACAACATCCTCCCAACATATTTTAGCAATCATTCCTTGCACACTGTCTAATGTAACACTCTCAAGTGTTGCAAATTTTTCAAAACTAACAGTGGTTGTATTAATGCTTGTTATTCACTTAAAATATCAAATTTAAATGTACATGTATAACCACTTTTTTGAATGGTATAAAATTGGTACAACTATTTTATTTGATGTGCTAATATGACCCACCTGTGATAAATTCTTGAAAAGAATAATGAATGGACTGTAGATTTTATTATTATTTGCTACCCCAGTTTTTGTATTAATCATTGTATTTATAGTCAATAAACTAAACTACTACTAATGCAACAGATTATCAATGGTAACAGTAATTTCAAGACGATTATGGCAAAATCAATTAAATTTGGCTGAAAAACATAAAAATCTGCCATTCATTTTGGTTTATACTACTTACTTATTTGTTTACTTATCAGTTTCTTTATTTTTTATTTGTTTACTGGCTACACAACCTTTTACTTTGGGTACAAAAACACACAAATACTAGTGCAGAACAATTCATTACATGGAAGTATTACTGAAGCAATTGCGATTGTGTCATATCCTCAAGATTTAGTATGAACGTCTCGACTGTCTGGCAAAACCTGCGATCTTGATGAGCACGATTAGGAATCTCTTGCATTAATTTTTTCCGATTTAACTGATTGGCTAGAAAATTCACAGGATGTCAACCCCCCAAACGTGCTGGAGCTATCCCGAAAAAGTTGATGTCGCTTAGATGATACGAAGATATGCCAGTGATTAGTATTCAGGAGACAAAGTTCACAAACTTCTGCAAGACTTCTGTGAGTCACTGCTCTGATCATACCTTAAAGATTGGAGGTTGTGCGCGACACCCAATCTTCCACATTAAATTCTGAAGGTATAATAGATTCACAATTGTTTCAGCAATACTTTATGACATCACACTATTCTTCCTAGCAAAAGGTTATATACCACCCAAAGGTATTTATTCGCTCATCTATCTTTTATTTATTTTGCTTATTTAATATTTCATTCATTTGTTCTTCTGTTTGCCCATCTGTTTGTATATTTGTTCATTAACTACTTTATCTGTCTGGTTATTTATTATTTACTTTGTCACTAATCAGTCCGCTTGCTGTCTGTCTTTCGCGCTACCATTTACATGTTTCTTTATTCAATTGCTCATTAATTCATTCGTTTATCAGCCTATTAGTCTTTTCGATTTATGAATATATTTTATTTTCAAAAAACTTGGAGCTTTGTCACAACATTATCTACTTAATTAAAGGAAAACTTTAAATGTATATTTGGCATTTTGTTCCATTCACACTCGTTCATCGTTTTAGTCAACTATCCCTATTACAACGAATTTTTATTTTTATTTTGGTATTTCGTAATTACCATTTGATATTTTTATTTACTGAATTAAAGGAAACCATTAAATGTTAATTTGCTATCTATGTGTTTCATTCACATTGGCTCTGGGTTGCTGAATTACTTTAGTTTAGAAGATGCTGAGTTACTTCAGTTTAAAAGGTGCTGAATTACTTCAGTTTAAAAGGTGCTGAGATGCTGAGTTACTTTAGTTTAAAAGGTGCTGAGATGCTGAGTTACTTTAGTTTAAAAGGTGCTGAGGTGCTGAGTTACTTCTGTTTAAAAGGTGCTGAGATGCTGAGTTACTTTAGCTTAAAAGGTGCTGAGATGCTGAGTTACTTTTGTTTAAAAGGTGCTGAGATGCTGAGTTACTTTAGCTTAAAAGGTGCTGAGATGCTGATTTACTTCTGTTTGAAAGGTGCTGAATTACTTCAATTTAAATGGTGCAGAGGTGCTGAGTTAATTCTGTTTAAAAGGGGCTGAATTACTTCAGTTTAAAAGGTACTGAGATGCTTAGTTACTTCAGTTTAAAAGATGCTGAGTTACTTCAGTTTAAATGACACGTCTCTTCTGCGATTGCCTATAAATATTCTCCTTGGCGAATGTAACCTGTTGTTTCTGTGAGTGACCTGTCGCATCTGCAGTGTTGGTATACGTATTCAGAAAGCTGATTGATCATTGGAAGCTAATCGATATCCTCGATGCTGCAGCACATGACAGCACTTATTCCGTAAGACACAAAGTGCGCCACCGTCACTCGACAACCTTATCCGATGAAGCCCTTGCCGCGCTGGCTGCCCGGTGACGTCACGGTTACTTTAGCAACTACCAGGTTGGATAAAGCATCGTGGTTTGCAGCAGTAGGAAGCTGTACGCGATAGTGTGACAATGCCAACGCAGGCTTTAATGTGAAGTGACAAATTAAGCATATCATTTAATGTTAGTCTAAAAGTATGTAATGGCGGCGTCTGAAAATTGTCGCATCGTTGCCGTGACTTTATAGTGAATTGCTTGTGCCACGATGGAAGTTGGAAGGTAATACGTCAAGTGACAAATTACGAAATTTTAAACAAGAAATTTTGAAACTATCTTAATAGGCCTGCTGCCCCAGTTTCAGAAAGCTGGTACAATTTCAGTAGGCGGTTGCACCGGCACTAGCAGATCTTTTTATAGGTTGAAAAAGAGAAAGCTGGTCTCTTTTTCCAGATATTTGACCGGAGCAAAAAATGCACTGAATTTAAAATGTCTAACGAAGCAGACTTGGCAACTATAACGTCTCGTCTTGAGGTGGAAACAATAGTCGAACTGAGTAAACGCTGAAGTCAAGCGCATCAAGGAAGAGAAGAGAAGTCCTTTTCCGACGTCGACATCATGGCTGCAGTAGCAGCCTGGCTACCCTTTGCCAGGGCAGCAGCTATCGGCTGGGTCCCAATAGCTCAAAACCCTTTTCCAAGACAACCTGTCACCAGAGAAAATCACAGGAATGACGAGAAGGTGATTTTCAGCGTGAGTGGTCGAAAGTTCGAGACTTGGAGGAGCACCTTGGAACGTTATCCAGAAACACTTTTAGGCTCAAATGAAAAGGAATTCTTCCTTGATGAGGAATCAAAGGAATACTTTTTCGACCGTGATCCGGACATATTTCGACACGTCTTGTCATATTATCGTACAGGAAAGTTGCACTATCCACGACACGAATGTGTTCAGGCTTTTGACGACGAGCTAGCGTTCTTTGGGATCATACCTGACATCATTGGAGACTGTTGCTTTGAGGATTACAGGGACAAGAAGAGAGAAAACTCGGAGAGGCTACTCGACGACAAACTGGCCGAACAAGCCGAAGGGCCGGTACCACAGATGACGTTTCGTGAAACAATGTGGAGGGCGTTCGAAAACCCTCAAACAAGCACGCATGCTCTTGTGTTTTATTACGTAACAGGGTTCTTCATCGCGATTTCGGTCATCGCCAATGTGGCGGACACTGTGCCATGCGGAAGGAATCCAAGGACAAGAGTGAACCAATCATGCGGCGAGAGATATCAAATTATTTTCTTTTGTGTCGACACAGCTTGTGTCATCATCTTTACGTTGGAGTATTTGCTAAGACTCTTCGCCGCTCCGGAGAGATGGAAGTTTGCCCGAAGTGTGATGAGTATTATCGACGTGGTGGCAATATTCCCTTACTACATAGGACTCTTTCTTACGGACGACAATGACGACGTCAGCGGGGCTTTCGTCACGCTGAGGGTGTTTCGCGTTTTCCGTATTTTTAAGTTTTCCAGACATTCGCAAGGTTTGCGAATTCTTGGCTATACCCTCAAGAGTTGTGCAAGTGAACTAGGCTTTTTACTATTTTCCTTAACCATGGCCATCATTATATTTGCCACCGTTATGTTTTACGCCGAGAAAAACGAATACAAGACAACGTTTACTAGCATTCCTGCGGCATTCTGGTATACCATCGTTACCATGACGACGCTAGGGTAAGTACGAATTAAATTCAAGTTTGTTTTAATAAGTAATGACCGACGACAGGCAAATCTTCAAGAAACTATTAAAATTCCGGCGCACAATTTTGCTAATGCACTGTTAATTTATTCAAGAACAGCTCTACATCAATCTAAATAAAGTCAGTTTTGAGACATTACCAACATTGACTAATATAAAAGCGAGCTTACTCACCAGCTAAAATAAATTAATAAAGTAATTAATTTAATTAAACAAGTAATAAATAAATTAAAATACGCTGAAATTATGAAGTACAATGCAGTGAAATGCAGAGCAATTAAAGGCAGCTAGTAACACAAAGTGTTATGGAAAATGCGACTGACAATTTGTTTTCAGAATGTGCACATAGCTCACTGTAACGTTACAGGTGTTTGGCTGTTTATTAACAGTTCGAAAGATCAATGCTTAATCCTATTTCTTCAGCCAGCGAAGTCTAAAAATTGATTCTTAGTGCCTTATCGCTTAGACCTGATTTCGTCTCGCGAGAAAGCAAGATATTAAAAATTATTATATTCTGTTTAAGACTTACACTTAGATGACTGAAAAGTAAACTATTCATGGTGCGTGCTTCATGACACACGTTTTGATAAGTCTGACTTGAGCAACTGATCTTATAAGGCATCTCCACAGATCTGTTGTAATCTGTAATCTCTCTCTCTCTCTCTCTCTCTCTCTCTCTCTCTCTCTCTCTCTCTCTCTCTCTCTCTCTCTCTTTCTTTCTCTCTCTCTCTCTCTTTCTGTCTCTTTCTCCCCCTCTCTCTCTCTCGCTCTCTCTTTCTCTCTCTCTCTCTCTCTCTCTCTCTCTCTCTCTCTCTCTCTCTTTCTCTCTCTCTCTCTCTCTCTCTCTCTCTCTCTCTCTCTCTCTCTCTCTCTCTCTCTCTCTCTCTCTCTCTCTCTCTCTCTCTCTGTCTCTCTCTCTCTCTCTCTCTCTCTTCTTTCTCTCTCTCTCTCTCTCTCTCTCTCTCTCTCTCTCTCTCTCTCTCTCTCTCTCTCTCTCTCTCTCTCTCTCTCTCTCTCTCTCTCTCTCTCTCTGTCTCTCTCTCTCTCTCTCTGTCTGTCTCTCTCTCTCTCTCTCTCTCTCTCTCTCTCTCTCTCTCTCTCTCTCTCTATATATATATATATATATATATATATATATATATATATATATAACTTAAGCCTAAAAATTATATATCACTCTTTGAACATAAAATGTTTTAGTTTATTGTAAAATCTTTATATTTTTTACTTCCAATTGTTTTAGCATTTGAATGTATTTGTAGACTTTTTTGTTCAAACCAAGTTAAACAGAAGTTCAAATACTTCTTCGCATCACCAAATATTGGGTTAGACATTTATTTCTGGCTTCTCTTTTGCTCTCTGTAAATGTAAATTTATACCGTATTTCTGCAGTCACATCATAAGAAATCATAAAATTCTGGCGGATTTTCACTCGCTGAATAATTATTCCAGTAAATCTGTTATACTGTCACGTTGTCGCTTCGCTCATTCGTCTGTTTTCATTCACGTGGGTAATAAGAATGAATTTGCAAGTAAAATGATCATGGTTTGAAGAATTTCTTCCTCATATTGACGCATTGCGTTACGCTGCGTGCTTGAACAACCCTGAGACATTCGTAGGGTCTACCATTTACTTGGAGAGAGATGTCAGACATTTTGAGATTACCTACATCGGCCACTTTCTTGCCTTCTGTCACGAATCATCATGGTAATCGTCATCGTAGCGTCATCATTCAGTTTGGGGGGGGGTCCTTCTAAGTCTAAAAAGCAAGAGAACTTAAATTTATTTTTTCGTTAAAGTGCTGAAGTTTACGACATAAAAAATTAGATGGAGAGCTAAGCGTGCCAGCTTCTTGTTAACCAATAAAGAAAAGTGTATAGATTTTCCAAATATGGCTCATGTAAACTTGTAAAATTATAATTTAGGTGGTCAAGCTTTCAGGGCGTCCACTTTATAAAGTTCACCTTTTGGCTTAGTAGCATATTTCACCCAAAATAGCTAGCATTTGTTTTTATATACAAAAGAATTAATTTGATACAAAAGATGATCTCTAATCATCAATCTCTGATGATGCTTTGAATAATCTGTTCAATGACAAAATGCTATCCGTGTTGATAATAGGGTTGGTTGAACTTATTGACAAGCCTAATATGTTGTTGTTGTTGTTGGCATCCTTCTGTCTCGGAAGACAATGGAGTCTGCGCCAAGAGAGTCAGTTATTGATCACATTGATGGAGCTGCAGCGTCGACTGTCGATCTTTGAACGTCTCCAGGGCGCACGCCTGGGCAAGGTGTATGGAGATCCTGAGTTGCCCAGACAACAGGAACCCCCTCTCTTCCTCCCTGGTGTAGTCCAAAGGAAAGCGGAGCAATACGTTTGGCACCAGGTTGGCTGCAGGAGCTGCCGGAGTCAGTGAGTCGGTCAAGTCTAATATGACCAACCGATAATCTCGTTGGCTAACAACAAGCAGGAACACTTCGTACGTCATAAATAAACTGGAAGGTTTGGTTATGACGAAAACCAGAAGGTTGGGCGATTCATGTCCAGACTACGAAAACACTGAATTGAAGTCGAATTTTTCACATCACGTGGTCGTGAAAGGTACGGTTTAGACCAGACGGTTTAGTCTAGTTGTAATGCGTCTGCCCCTCTCTTCCTCCCTGGTGTAGTCCAAAGGAAAGCGGAGCAATACGTTTGGCACCAGGTTGGCTGCAGGAGCTGCCGGAGTCAGTGAGTCGGTCAAGTCTAATATGACCAACCGATAATCTCGTTGGCTAACAACAAGCAGGAACACTTCGTACGTCATAAATAAACTGGAAGGTTTGGTTATGACGAAAACCAGAAGGTTGGGCGATTCATGTCCAGACTACGAAAACACTGAATTGAAGTCGAATTTTTCACATCACGTGGTCGTGAAAGGTACGGTTTAGACCAGACGGTTTAGTCTAGTTGTAATGCGTCTGCTTTCCGTCTGTGAGGTCGTGAGTTCGAACCAGCGGCCGGGTCATACCAAAGATTTTAAAAATGGTACCTGCTGTTGCCCTGCTTGACGCGTGGTATTTAGGGTAAAAGTGGGGTAATAATAGTCTTTGTTATGTAGTTGTAGGTTGTTATTTACAGTCGGCGATAATAGCTCTTTGAGCTAATGTTAATTATTATTATTACTATTATTATTATTATTATTATTATTATTATTATTATTATTATTATTATTATTATTATTATTATTATTATTATTACGGCTCGTTTCGAAAAGCAATAACCGAGGTAGAAAACCTTAACTGATTAAGAAGAGAATAACAGTGAAAATGATAAAACAGATGATGATAATAACGAATGCGATGATGGTGATAATGATAATGATAACGATGATGATGGTAATAACCAACTCAACTATCTTTATAATGATGATGACAAGCATGTCAGCGATAATGACGATGGCGATGATGATTGTCATGATGCACATAATAAGGACGAAAGTGAAACAAAGAATAATGATGATCTATCTATAAAAATGTGTTGAATTACACGTGCATCTGCGAACATTTACTGCAAATCTTTTTATACTAGCCTCTCGCGTGTCAAGCAGGTTCTGTGACACACTCTGTCTACGTGATAAGTACCACAAACTGCAGCTTAATGGCAGGAATTGATCTCTCGCTGTGAGGTCAATACAATGACACGGCGACAATGAGTTTAATATCTACTGCTGTTGCATGCTTGGAAACATCACATTGTAATTAGCAAGCTCAATTCTACAATGCGGATGCTGCCACTCAAATGCATAAATTATGCAACTCTATTTTAGGGCTTGATGGCTGTATCTTCTATACCAGAATAGAATTGTCATTGTAAGGTTTACAATTAGCCTGATGCACCTGCTGCACTTTTATAGAAATTAACAAAATTAAACGATATTCAGTGCCAATTTGACTGATTCGAAGTCATAGTGGTTGAGATTTCAACTATTGGTGGTAATTACTGTGAATATTAAACACGTAACATTTTTGATTGTCATTGGTCATTGCTTCTCAACTTCTCCTAGGGCTTTTGAGTTAAATTCAAATTTTTTTCATAAGTATTTAGGTACTGTGTGGGGTAGATTCTAGGGTGTGCATTCTCTACCAGAAAGCGAATTCGAATCGAATGGAATTTGTGACTTTCGAATTCGAAACGAACCGAATTTCAGTATTTCGAATCCGAAGCGAATTCGAATTGAGTTTGAAAGATTTTCGAACTAGTTTTCGAAGCACTAGTAAAAAGTGGTCTTGCAAAGATCATGAATATTACTTGATTTTGTTCTGCGGTAAAACCACTATTAGTTTGTTAAAAGTTGTACACAGAAACTGCAGCTAAATTTGCTAGGTGTATACTTTTCAAACATTTTAATGATAAAGAACGTGTGTGGCTGGACTGCTGAATTATTCGAATCTATAATATCACGTTCGAGTCGAAAACGGACATTCGAATTCGATTCGAAGGTTCGAACTCGAACGTTCGATGCTCACCCTTAGTAGATGCGTACTTGGGCTTTTAAAAAGAATTCTTTAAGGGCTGCAGTTAGGAATCAAATGCATAAGATTAAATTACTCTGTAACTATAGTACCCAGAATCACGAAACTTGAAGAACATCTGTGTTCTGGGGCATCGCGGCAAGGAGGGAGTCGTGGCATAGGGAGGTGAGCAGAATCATGTCCCTGGACGTGTGATTCATTGGATGATGAAGAAGACACGTAACAACTTAATTTTAATAGTGCATTTACTGCAGCGGTCTTAAAAATTATCATTTTTTATATAATTTTAATAAACTGCTACGTATGAATAACAGTATGAAAAACCCCAGTATGAATAACAGAACACTAAATTTAAGAAACATTAGAACATTTAATGACTCGTTTTGAATATCCGACATACGAACACGATGATACTTACTCAAATCATAATTTCATTTTTCCTAGACCTTACTAAACTAGTTTATATTTTATTTTTAAATTTCTAGTTGCACTTATAGTTTAGCTTGCACCAGACGCATTTGCCCATAACAGTGTATGTTTTTATATGAACTAACACTGATTGTCTGTCTTTTAATATGATGGTCAATGTTTTTAAAATGGCAAATAAAGATTTTACTACTACTACTACTACTACTACTACTACTACTATTACTGCTGCTGCTGCTGCTGCTGCTGCTACTGCTACTACTACTACTACTACTACTACTACTACTACTACTACTACTACTACTACTACTACTACTACTACTACCTCTACTACTACTACTACTACTACTACTACTACTACTACTACTACTACCTCTACTACTACTGCTACTACTATACTACTACTACTACTACTACTACTACTACTACTACTACTACTACTACTACTACTACTACTACTACTACTACTACTACTGCTTCTACTACTACTACTACTACTACTACTACTACTTCTACTACTACTACTACTACTACTACTACTACTACTACTACTACTACTACTACTACTACTACTATTACTACTACTACTACTACTACTACTACTACGTAAATTGATTGAATAAAAAGGAAAATAGTTTTGCGCTCGTGTAAGCAGCGTATTCATACATGGTTTGTCTTCTTTGTTCGGATGTTGCAGAGTTCAATTAACAACAAGAGTTTAAATCCAATTTGCTTTATCTATTGAGATTAGCATGAAAATGAAGTTCTTTAAGACTTGGAAATCCATCTCTTCCTAAAGACTGTTGAGGTCGCACTTTCCTTGCAATCGAATTTCATCTCAAGAGCATCATCGATACTGAAACAAGTAGGCAGAGCTCTTTCAACTTCCTTTTGCTGATCTCCACGCCACATTAGTGTGTTTGTCTCTTTCTCTTTCAGATTCACTCTAGTTTGTCAATAATTTTGGCTACTAATTCTATGTAAGCTAAAATTTGGCCACCAGAATGTTTTTTCACAGTGGTTGATATCCTTCTGTCTCGGAAGACAATGGAGTGTGCGCCAAGAGAGGCCTTCGGGGCTCCACTCCTGATTTGGAAGGTTTACTCCTCTACACATGACTTCCTCCGCCCTCTAGCCGTTGGCTGCTTGTGTAGCTCTTCCGCCTAGTGTCGAGAAACAGTATGGGCAGCCTACAGCACCTGGTATTCCTAGGCGGTCACCCATATAAGTACTAACCAGGCTCTACGTTGCTTAACTTCGGTGATTAGACGAGAACCTGTGTTTTCAACGTGATTTGGCCGTAGTTTTTGACAGTACGTAATAGCTATTCATTCCTTTGATGGGCTCGAAGCTGACTGACTAGGCCAATCATATACCCGATACAATACCAACATTTACGACAATATACGGTATAGTTCAACATATTAGTTTCTTGTAACGTATTGTATCAAACCTGGGGTCCAGCGACGGATCCGTCTCAGGATGTATAAAGCGGCATGCAAGTTATGACAATCATAGCAGACGAGGAACATTCGAGTATAAAATGTACTTGATTTCATAACCAGTACGTGAAAATCTTCACAAGAAAGGTGATGTGAACAGACTTTGTATAAAATCATCAAACCTATAGCATTCACCTTTACAGACAGAAAGGCCAGGTTGGAATCGTCAAGTTACGTCATGCATTCTGTTTTATACAGATACATTTGTATTACTGGGCTTCTCAACCACACCCATTACTAACATTATGGGTTGGCCGATATCTGCCTTCGTAACACTATGGCAGAAGTTTTTCAGAAAGAACGAAGTGATTCTAATGTAATTAGTTAATGTATTAGTTAGTCTATCGGAATGCTGATGATATTTGTTACTAGTAGGCATGTCATCCCATTAAACTGCATTTAGCATAAACAAGCAATTGAGAATCGCAGAAATTACATGACACACTTCGCAAAGATAATAACAAATTCGCAGCTTCGATGACGTTATCACTGCGTGGAAAATTCTTGACGTTTTGACAATTGTCAAAACAAAAAATTGTTTCTTTGAATAACACGCAGTATTGAAGTGAGAATATTTCAGTCACTGAGTGACGTGCAGCAAATAGCAAATGAAATACAAGGATAACCTCCAGGCAGTGTAATGTTAGATCGTTATTTGTTGTTCTCTGTTTGTTCGAAAACGAATAACAATCAACTCGGTTTCATTGTTCACTTTTGAAAAATGAACAACAATCTATTATATAGGTTTTACACGTCAAATGTAGACACAGGAAAGTTCAAATGTGACTTAGGTAAGTTAAATGTAGACATAGGAATTTCGATTGTGTTTTGGTGACTGAAATGTGACTTAGGTAAGTCAAATGTAGATGCATTACTTTGAATAAATAGGTAATTAACTCATTTAAGTGCAAATTACAAAAAATAAACTAAAGATAGTCATCACCTCTTTCATAACTTTGAAAAATGTGTTGTTTATCCCTTCCCAATGAACAGTGAATCACTAATTAGTTTTTTAAGTAATGCATTAGCATTGCATTAATGAATTAGTTTCTCTCAAGAAACATTGTTTATTTTAAGAATGTATTGTTTTCTCTAACAGTCCCAATGGTATGTAAAGTTTACAGAATATTAGTGAACTATTAGTAGACCTAAAAAGTTATTATTTTCACAGCAATTATTAAATTAAGATTAAAGGAGATTAAATTTTACTTCCTCAAGCTTTACCACCTATCCACATTTGAGATACCAATGTCACATTTCACTTGACATGTGTCTACATTTGACTTACCAAAAACGCTTAACATTTCTTGAAAACCATTGTTAACATATTTGAACTACCTAAGTCTACATTTGAGTTACCAAGACACATTTGAATTACCTAAATCTACATTTGAGTTAACGTAGGTCTACATTTGACATGTAAAACATATAGTAAGTATTGTTGTGCCTTGCGTCACGCGTGAATAGGGGCCAATTACCTGCTGTAATCAAAGGAAAGAACAAGTCACTCATTATGTTGGGTTTATTTTACTGTTACCACTTAAACTTAGAAAAATATAATAAATTGATGATGATGATAAGTCTTTATTAGCCTCTTTTTGCAGGTAAAAATTTCTGTACAAAAATTATACAATTTTGCCTAAGCCCTAAAGTGAATTCTACAATATTACATTTACTCATTCTGTAATTAGCTTTTTTAATTTGTACGTGTAGCATTATTTACAGTGATGTTAAACAAGGAGTATTGAAGTGCGTGCTAAAATCGAGGTTATTAATGCAGCAAGTTTCCTGTGAGGTAACCCAAAAATGCAGATAAATTAATATACCAAATTATTAAATACCAAATTCAATATTTAAATCCACAAAAGTTACAATCAGTAATCTCAAGAACTACACAAATTAAATCCATATTTTACTAAAAATTAACAGCAGGATCTTAAAATTAAAGGGCCGCTTACAAAGAAGGTTAGTACCGACATTAAATTTTCATTTTTGGTCCAACACACAAGATTTGAATTGAATTTCCCAGTTCATTTAGTAACACATATCACCTGTTTGCGTTATAAAATAAAGAAATTTGCAAAGATACCTATAAAGCATAAATTTAATATATCCTACCTCTGAATATAAATTTTCAGGCGTGGTGGTTGCCGCCATTCACTTGAAAATTATGACGTAACTGGGAGACTTCGTGACTTTCCGTAAGCGCCTCGTGGCTTTTCGTAAGCACGCGTTACTTAAATTAACCTAATTTTTACTTAGCTCTCTATTTTTTGTAAAAACTTATTACACGTTTGGTAAAGATTTACAGTACGCTACTTTTCTTCAATGACGTCACTGGAAGAAGAATGGGCATTGAGAATAAGACTTTAAAGTGAATTTATCAGTTACACGAGGCGCTTATTTCAGTTTTCTTACTAAATCCTTCTAAGATTTTTCGTACACATTGAGGTAAGTCTAACCTTCTGGAAGACTTGGTCTTTCCTTTAAGATGTTATTGTGTTATTTGCTTTTACGTTCACAAACAACGAATAAGAAGCTAACTTTACGAGGCTTAAAATCGAGGGCTACAGTAACAAAAATGCTTGTGTGGCCACTCGCCTTAGGAGCTTGTGAAGCCAGAGAGACTAGAAAAAAAAACAGCTGGCGGAAACCCCAACCTTTCAGCGAAATCATAAATCTTTGCTGATTCCAAAGGTCACTAAACTCACGGCTTTCCCCATAACCGTATTACTTTGTTTGGGCCAGAAACGGTAACGGTCATAAAAGGGCAAACATGAGATTGGCCAACGTTTAACATTTAACATGAAATAGAATGCTTAATAGCATGCGTCTGACAAGTGCACTTCCTTCTAAATATTATCTCGTCAGAAGAAGCCATTGATTGTCTCATCATGATGAACTCACCAGAAGCCAGTAATAAATAAACAATTAAGAAACCTATATTGTATAACCTTTCACTAGGTGACCTAATACTCAACTTATTGCTTTGTAATTTAACAAGAATATTTCAATACATTTCTACTGCATTTTTTCTTTTGGAGCATCCTGTAATTACATTTAATAACAGTACCACAAGAGCAGCTGCAGTTGATGTAATGGTGATGAAACAAAAACTTTGTCAAAAGTAAGCAGAAGTAATGGTGTACTGAGAATAGAAGTGAGTGAAGTAAGGCGGAGAGAGAAGGATTGATAGTATTACAGAGGTAAAATATAACCTAGAATAGAAGTGAGTGAAGTAAGGTGGAGAGAAAAGAATTGATAGTATTACAGAGGTAAAATGTAACGTAGAATAGAAGTGAGTGAAGTAAGGTGGAGAGAGAAGAATTGATAGTATTATAGAGGTAAATGTAACGTAGAATATAAGTGAGTGAAGTAAGGTGGAGAGAGAAGAATTGATAGTATTATAGAGGTAAAATGTAACGTAGAATAGAAGTGAGTGAAGTAAGGTGGCGAGAGAAGATCTGATAGTATTACAGCGGTAAAATGTAACCTAGAACAGAAGTGAGTGAAGTAAGGTGGCGAGAGAAGAATTGATAGTATTACGGAGGCATAATGTAACGTAGAATAGAAGTGAGTGAAGTAAGGTGGAGAGAGAAGAATTGATGGTATTACAGAGGTAAAATGTAACGTAGAATAGAAGTGAGTGAAGTAAGGTGGAGAGAGAAGAATTGATAGTATTACAGAGGTAAAATGTAACGTAGAATAGAAGTGAGTGAAGTAAGGTGGAGAGAGAAGAATTGATGGTATTACAGAGGTAAAATGTAACGTAGAACAGAAGTGAGTGAAGTAAGGTGGAAAGAGAAGAATTGATAGTATTACAGAGGTAAAATGTAACGTAGAATAGAAGTGAGTGAAGTAAGGTGGAGAGGGAAGAATTTATAATATTACAGCGGTAAAACTGTACGTGTGAGAGAAGTAAAAAAGATCAATTTATTCAAAATCAAAAGATCTCTTTTTGTATCCCTGACCAGCGCAAGACCCATAAAATCATTTAACTGATTATCAATTTTATTGATGCATTATTGTCCTGCGTTTTGTTTAGTGCAAATCAGCTCAATTAATCTTCAAGTCGAGCAATTTTAAACCAGAATCTGACAGTGTTTGAACGAGTTAATCCATTATCTGAGCAAGCCATGGTTAGCACCACACGCCAGTCTATGTCATTTTATGTCTGACGCTGTCAAGGGTTGCTGGAAGCCAATATTATAGGCTCTGCTGGAAGCCATCAGAATTGACGTGGCGGCTTGACAAGGTTGCCATAATGGCTTTTATTTTGCACAATGTGTGACTGGTAAATGATGCTCACAGTTACTGATATCCCACAGTCGTAGATTTATGCTTTCCTTCCGTAATCACAACATTAGATGCCATTCTCACTTAATTAATCTGAGTTGAGGTTTGATGACGTCACAGAAAAGTTTAAATATTCCCTTCCTTTCTTCTTCTTCTTCAATGAATCACACGTTCAGGGACATGATTCTGCTCACCTCCCTATGCCAGGACTCCCTGCTCGCCGCAATGCCCGAAGTGGATTTATTTCTAAGGGTCAATGTTGAAATGTTTAAATCTTTCTGTGCAAAATCTAAATATGTTAACATTTGTCCTCCTGCAGGTTTTTTAGCTGGTTCTTATCTTCACAGGAATATCATCAGGTAGACTAAGCATGTGCCTAATCTATCTTAAACGGCGTCCTTTTATTTTTCTTGTCCAAGGTTCTTCTTTTATTTTTTCATATAGATCCTTGTTTGAAATTTTCTTTGGTCATCTAATACCCAAAATGTTTCTGTAATTTCACCTTTGAAACGCATCGATTTCAGCTTTATGATTTGCTTTTAATGTCCAGAGCTCAGAGTTATACAGAAATACAATTTCAACTAAGGCAGAGAATATTCTAATCTTTGTTTCCAAACAAATCTTCCTATTTTCAAAAACTTTTGTGAGTTTTGAGTAAGCTGATAATGCCATTATCTTCCCACAACCCGTAATTCAAAAATTCTGCACTGATATCCCGATATGTGCAAATCTGTGTTTCACGTTTAATCGGACAATTCTGAGGAAAGCCAATTATCGTCTGGAAGGAATATAACAGCCGCATTAAGCAGCGCTCCACGCTGTTTCAGCAACTGAAGCTGAACTCACAGACAGGAAATTACGATTTGTGTTCTGGTTGACATTTAAGGCAGGTACACGTAATGTCTGCCTTGCATGAATGTATGATTTGTGTCTGAATGAATTCCGCTGCATACGACTCGTACAGTCACATCACCTGAATGAATTCCGCTGCATACTGCTCGTACAGTCACATCACCTGAATGAATTCTGCTGCATACTGCTCGTACAGTCACATCATCCGAATGAATACCGCTGCATACGACTCGTACAGTCACATCACCTGAATGAATTCCGCTGCATACTGCTCGTACAGTCACATCACCTGAATGAATTCTGCTGCATACTGCTCGTACAGTCACATCATCCGAATGAATACCGCTGCATACTGCTCGTACAGTCACATCACCTGAATGAATTCCGTTGCATACTGCTCGTACAGTCACATCACCTGAATGAATTCCGCTGCATACTGCTCGTACAGTCACATCACCTGAATGAATTCCGCTGCATACTGCTCGTACAGCCACATCACCTGAATGAACTCCGCTGCATACGACTCGTACAGTCACATCACCTGAATGAATTCCGCTGCATACTGCTCGTACAGTCACATCGCCTGAATGAATTCCGCTGCATACTGCTCGTACAGTCACATCACCTGAATGAATTCCGCTGCATACTGCTCGTACAGTCACATCACCTGAATGAATTCCGCTGCATACTGCTCGTACAGTCACATCACCTGAATGAATTCCGCTGCATACTGCTCGTACAGTCACATCACCTGAATGAATTCCGCTGCATACTGCTCGTACAGTCACATCACCTGAATGAATTCCGCTGCATACTGCTCGTACAGTCACATCACCTGAATGAATTCCGCTGCATACTGCTCGTACAGTCACATCACCTGAATGAATTCCGCTGCATACTGCTCGTACAGTCACATCACCTGAATGAATTCCGCTGCATACTGCTCGTACAGTCACATCACCTGAATGAATTCCGCTGCATACTGCTCGTACAGTCACATCACCTGAATGAATTCCGCTGCATACTGCTCGTACAGTCACATCACCTGAATGAACTCCGCTGCATACTGCTCGTACAGTCACATCACCTGAATGAATTCCGCTGCATACTGCTCGTACAGTCACATCACCTGAATGAATTCCGCTGCATACTGCTCGTACAGTCACATCACCTGAATGAATTCCGCTGCATACTGCTCGTACAGTCACATCACATGCTTGGTTTAACAGGCAGAAATGTCTATAGACATCGGTGGCTAAATTTACCTTAATTAGTGAAGAAATTTGATTGAAGTAAACAATCATCATCATCATCATCATCATCATCATCATCATCATCATCATATACGCCCGTCACGTCTATTGTAGACATCGGGCAGGCAGAATTCTAAAATAAAAGAAATCTGCCTTCAGACAGGTAAACGCAGCAGTAATCCAGCAAAAAAGTAGACACTGCTACGCCAGTGGCTTGTCAGCACCACTTCCGTTCTAAACAATATGGATGCAGCGTTTAATTACAGCTGTTTTGATCGCGCTCGTCAGACGTTTAATTATTAAAAACGTCTTTAGCACTAGTGTACACAGTTCGCTGAAACTAATGTATTGTTATCTATGATCTAGAATTATAATCTACATGTTTGGGTAAATCAGGTGATATTTTAAAGTCTGAAATAAACAGAACAGCTGACTTAAACAGAGCGAAAATGATTATTATCTACCGCTGATTATTGGCATAGACATAGATATAGACATAGATATAGACATAGCCATAGCTATAGCCATAGCCATAGCCATA
This sequence comes from Tubiluchus corallicola, assembly GCA_030141605.1. Taxonomy (NCBI): domain Eukaryota; kingdom Metazoa; phylum Priapulida; class Priapulimorpha; order Priapulimorphida; family Tubiluchidae; genus Tubiluchus; species Tubiluchus corallicola. The sequence goes on from JAQGDQ010000107.1 coordinate 422,426, forward strand.
GCCATAGACATAGACATAGACATAGACATAGACATAGACATAGACATAGACATAGACATAGACATAGACATAGACATAGACATAGACATAGACATAGACATAGACATAGACATAGACATAGACATAGACATAGCCATTAGACATAGCCATTAGACGCAGACGCAGACGCAGACACAGACACAGGCACAGACACAGACACAGACACAGACACAGACACAGACACAGACACAGACACAGACACAGACACAGACACAGACACAGACACAGACACAGACACAGACACAGACACAGACACATAGAAATAGACATAGACATAGACATAGCCATTAGACATAGCCA
>JAQGDQ010000107.1:427764-445264 GCA_030141605.1 Tubiluchus corallicola
GCTCGTTGTCGTGGTGGATGTGATGTGATGTAGCGAGGTGTTGTGAGTGGAGTGCTCGTTGTCGTTGTGGATGTGATGTGATGTAGTGAGGTGTTGTGAGTGGAGTGCTCGTTGTCGTGGTGGATGTGATGTGATGTAGTGAAGTGTTGTGATTGGAGTGCTCGTTGTCGTGGTGGATGTGATGTGATGTAGTGAGGTGTGGTGAGTGGAGTGCTCGTTGTCGTGGTCGATGTGATGTGATGTAGTGAAGTGTTGTGAGTGAAGTGCTCGTTGTCGTGGTGGATGTGATGTGATGTAGTGAAGTGTTGTGAGTGGAGTGCTCGTTGTCGTGGTGGATGTGATGTGATGTAGTGAGGTGTGGTGAGTGGAGTGCTCGTTGTCGTGGTGGCTGTGATGTGATGTAGTGAGGTGTGGTGAGTGGAGTGCTCGTTGTCGTGGTGGCTGTGATGTGATGTAGTGAGGTGTTGTGAGTGGAGTGCACGTTGTCGTGATGGATGTGATGTGATGTAGTGAGGTGTTGTGAGTGGAGTGCTCGTTGTCGTGGTGGATGTGATGTGATGTAGTGAGGTGTGGTGAGTGAAGTGCTCGTTGTCATGGTGGATGTGATGTGATGTAGTGAGGTGTTGTGAGTGGAGTGCTCGTTGTCATGGTGGATGTGATGTGATGTAGTGAGGTGTTGTGAGTGGACTGCTTGTTGTCGTGGTGGATGTGATGTGATGTAGTGAGGTGTTGTGAGTGGAGTACTCGTTGTCGTGGTGGCTGTGATGTGATGTAGTGAGGTGTTGTGAGTGGAGTGCACGTTGTCGTGATGGATGTGATGTGATGTAGCGAGGTGTTGTGAGTGGAGTGCTCGTTGTCGTGGTGGATGTGATGTGATGTAGTGAGGTGTGGTGAGTGGAGTGCTCGTTGTCGTGGTGGCATGGTTTTATTGGTGATGTAGGTTGTTGTATGTGTTAAGACGTGAAATTCTTTTGTGGGGTTTGGCTAATTAAAGATTAATTAAAGAAGCAATTAATTTTGACAAGAAGACGGTCTGCATATCGGTAGCTTTGATTTTAATAGAGCACAAATTTTGCATGTATAAATCTAGAAAAAACATCATAAAAGACAGTATTGTTGGATCTGCCTTAATTTTAAAAATTCTAACTTGACTTAATCAAAATCAGTCTTATTCCACGGAACATCTTCTTGACAAAATAAATTACATACATTCTTTAATTAACCATTAATAATAGTTTTATGTTATTTTTATGTGATTATTGTATCCATAGCTACTCGCAATTGTGCCATAACGTTTTTGTTTAGTTTAGAACTTTTCAAGTTATTAACTGAAGATGACTGTTAGCGTGCAGTGGAAACATTGATTTTCTTAAGGAAACGTTATAAAACTTGTTATGTATTTCATATTTTTCAAACAAACGCTGTTCTTGTTATTAACAATTGCAAAACTCTATCCCTTTCTGGGATGTAAGGATTGAACTATTTGGGTAAAACACATCTACCGGCTCAATACCTTGACTCAGAGGAAATTATCTCCGAAAATTAGCTAGATTCCGGTTACACCACAACCATTTAAATAACCCTTCTTGTTAAGTAAAATAATTTAGCAAACTGTTTGATTTCTCTTAATACTTTTGTACTGTTTGCATTGTAAGCCACCAGAAATGCAAAACATTTCATACGTTTTCATTTAAAATTCATTCTGGTGCATTTTATAGTTCACAAGCCATTTCAAAAACTTACAAGCAAAAATGTAATTAGCTACTACAGGTTTCACATGTCAAATGTAGACCTTTGTTAAGTTAAATGTAGATTTAGGTAATTCAAATGTGTCTTGGTAACTCAAATGTAGACTTAGGCAATTCAAATGTGTTAACAATGGTTTTCAAGAAATCTTAAGCGTTTTTGGTAAGTCAAATGTAGACACATGTCAAGTCAAATGTCCTATGTCTACATTTGACTTACCTAAGTCGCATTTGAGTTACCAAAACACATTCGAAATTCCTATGTCTACATTTGACTTACCTAAGTCGCATTTGAACTTTCCTGTGTCTACATTTGACGTGTAAAACCTATATACATATATATTATTACGAACTCAATGCACTTTCAACCGCTTGGCTCTGGCTGCTAGCAGCAGGTCTGCCTGTGTCAAGTCTACCGATATTGTATTAATTGTTACGTATATACATAGTACATTCTACAGCTGTAACTTGAATCATTTACATCCAAATTATTTAGCTTAGATGTAATATTGCACACACGATTATGAATCATTTAGTGTACGCAGATGACGTGTTTTTATTAACGACGACTACTACAGCATATCAGCGCATACTTGAAGTCTGTTTCTTATGTTGACAATTCTGATATAAAGATAAATGTAGGAAAGGCTAAATTAATGTCGATCAGCTCATATTAAATGCAAGCTTTGATTATGGTAAACTTAAACTCAAAAATAAGCATTTGAATAGCGGTAACGCAGAAAAATATTTGGACATAATCTTGACATAATTAATCAATGATTTTTGTGTTTGATGAAATGTGCAGCTGTGCAATTAAATTTCATATGCAGCTGTGAAATTAAATTTCGTGTGCAGCTGTGCAATTAAATTTCATATGCAGCTGTGCAATTAAATTTCATATGCAGTTGTGCAATTAAATTTCATATGCAGCTGTGCAATTAAATTTCGTATGCAGCTGTGCAATTAAATTTCGTATGCGCCAGCAGTAACGTTTTCAATCAGATCACCTAGAATTAGTACATCTATTTAAAGTCCGTTCCCTATCTGGCACACGTTAATTGTCTGGAGAAGCAGTGGGCTTCACTTGTGTGATTTATCATGGATGAAGCACTCGGTTATCTTCTTTGCCGTCTGAATCCCCACCAGTGTACGTCACCGCTTCCCAGATTACTGTCAAGGCCAATATCGACGAATGGTGGTTAATTGCCAGCAATTTTCCTTTTCTTCGAGAATAAGTAATGGAATTTGCTGCTCTTTAGAAAACTCACTGCCCAGCCAGTCGATAAGATACGTTGTGTAGAGCGTTGAAAATACCTAGCCGCAATTACTGCCCCTTCTCCCATCGTTGTCGTCGCTATCGTCGTCATCATCATTGTGCTTGTAAAAAAATCTGCGTAAAATTGAGCAAATTCTGCGTAACAATGTCCATTTTGGTTACTGTTACGCCGCATAATTAATTTTACTCGTTCGTAAGCCGTTATAATCATCATCATCGTCGTGGTCATCGTTGTCGTGGTCATCGTCGTCATCATAAACGTCGTCGTCGTCATCATCGTCATCATCATCATCATCGTCGTCGTCATCATCATCGTCGTCATCATCATCATCATCATCGTCGTCGTCGTCGTCGTCGTCATATTATAAAACATGACAGCATGTAGGGCTTGACATGACTTGCACATATACTAAGAACTTCGTTACCTATCCAGCAAACTTCAGTAATGTACATATGCTTCTTTAGACCGGTATTCAACTTTTCTTTCAACTTTTAGACCGGTATTCCCTTCAAATTTTTGAGTTTCTTTCCATTCACGGTTTTTTGGCATCATTGTTGCTTTACTGCCAAGTACGTTGTGCTATGCGGGACAAAAAAGTTGTAATAATAATCACATTGTAATTTATATGCTATGGTGTGTTGAAATTTGCAGTGGATTAAAGGAAAACCGGATGATTGTGTAAACACAAGTTCAGAGTAAAGAATGCTCTAAAATATTGAAAACTACAATAGCTTATTTTAAATCAAAGCTCAGATTAAATAATAATTACCTCGGATACTCAAATTTCGTTAAATTTTCAAAGCTACGCGCAGCTCAGTGAATCTATTAAGATTGGCAGCGGCGCCTTTTTGTCATATTTGCGTGGCCGACAAATAGAAGACGGTATCGTGATAACCATGATCATGAACTGCAGTGTTAGTTTCATTACGTCGTATGACGTAGACCTCATTTTTCGTGACATCATGCGTTTAAACAGTACAGTAACACCTATGCAAATGTGCTTGACACGCTAGGGAAGTCGCCTGCCATTGCACAAACTGTGGTTAGTTTCTGACGTAAGCAATAGCTGTGTTCGGTTGCCGTTAATTAACTTTCTAAGCTAATTATGCAAATATAAGAAACAATTGTTAGCTTTTATAGGCAAGAAAATGTATATTTTGGACAGTAAATTAAAATGAGATTGAGTCTAAACAATCATCCGGTCTTCCTTTAAAGAGAGCTGATCTTTGGTCTGATTGTAGGTTATATACGTGCTTTCTGTACCGTCCAAGAGTCCCAATAAGGCATTTCTAGTTCACAGACTAAGCAAATAAGTATGTACATTGAACACATTGAACACGTCTAATTAACAGAGATGGAGATGCATTTATCAAATGTTGTCCCTAAGAATGGCGTTATTTGTACCGTAATGTACATATGGTTATCTAGACCGTATCTGCGGCAGATGTTTTTAGTTCAGTGGGTGAATGATTGCGGGAATCTGACATGAAGCCATGCTCATCGCGCTGGGTAGCCATCAGGGATATGTTTCGCGCCTCCGCGGCTGTCAGGAATACATTTGCTTCCCTAAACTGGGACAAGTCGGAAATTGAAATAAATCACTGAAGCGCTGAGGGTTTTAAATATAGACGGCGTGACCGCCATCTTGCGATAAGTTTGTTTATGTTAAAGATTAGCTACGTAGTTTTTCCAGACTACGAGGTCTGTGATTCATTCCCTCATTCATTAATTCATTCACTCACTCACTTACTCATTCATTCATTCATTCATTCATTCATTCATTCATTCATTCATTCATTCATTCATTCATTCATTCATTCATTCATTCATTCATTCATTCATTCATTCATTCATTCATTCATTCATTCATTCATTCATTCATTCATTCATTCATTCATTCATTCATTCATTCATTCATTCATTCACTCACTCATTCATTCACTCATTTTTGCTTCGTTCACTCTTTTGTTTGTTTGATCATTAATTCCTTCACTCACTTGCAATAAAGCATTTATTTATTTACTTATTTACAGTTTGTTTAGTTTTCAGGCATTGAATGTTATAATGTATACTAACTTTAGCTTAATAACATTCGTTTCTTTCTAATCTAGTAAATTCGCTTTGTTTGAAGTTATATTTCTTGTTTGTTTGTTAGTTTGTCTGTTTTTCTTTTCCAAATATATAACGCTAAAATTAAGCAAAAATTTTTCAGTATTACGAATAATAATTTTGGTATAACAATGTCCCGTCCGGGTCACAATAACTGGCTTGGCTATTTCTTTCCTGTAAATAAAGTTTAGCATACAGTACAAATTTTAGCATGCACTAACAAACCGCATTTTTAAAAAAATTGTAATTTGAAAGTTAAATTTCAGTCTAGTGCATATATGTAACAGCCTATATTTAACTGTAATATATATTTTGTCTTAAATTTTTGGCACAGTAGTTTTTAGTTTGCAATGGACGCATTTACCTTTAACAGTTGTGTGAATTTTATTCTCACGCTGCGATGTTCTTATATGTTTTTATGCTTATGAATATCAATTTTTTTAATGGCAAATAAAGATTATTATACGTATAGGCATATATATATATATATATATATATATATATATATATATGTATATATATGATACCTTACAGTGTGAACAATGTAGAGGAAATGTGCAGTCAACTGCACTGATATATATATATATATATACGTTATATATATATTCGCATGCCAGACAACCGCATACCAAAGGAGATGCTTTATGGAGAACTTGTGTCTGGACAGAGAAAGGTTGGACGACCAAAGAAACGTTAAAAGACAGCCTGAAAGCCTCACTCAAGGAGCTCAGCATGGATGTCCGCTCAATGGAAACCCTTGCACAAGATCGCTCAGCATGGAGGAGTGCCATCACCACAGGGGCTACGACAGCAGAGGCGAAAAGAATTGAGGAGGCAGAGGAAAAGCGCAGGAGACGCAAGGCATGTGACACTGCCCAATAACAGGTCCAAACACCCAGCCTCACCTGTGCCAAATGCCAAAGAAGTTTCCAGGCCAGAATTGGAAATTCTCATCGAGCTCCTCAAAGGAATGACAACCCCCCAAACTGACCTTTCATCCCTATATATATATCTGCACTTTTGCCTGCACACTTACACGATGAGGATTCATGTTTTGGTTTTAAAAACTGCCTACTAAGTATTGAAGTGATAATTAGCAAATAGAAGCGCACACTTGCATTCTTTTCAGTTCAAGAACAAAAACAGAAGTAGGACTTTACGCAAATATTTCGATATTGATTTTTAACATTAGACTCATTAAATGACATACCTCCAGGACCCACTTCATTTCTTTGAGGAGATAACTTTGGCAGTTCTATTGATGGAGATTCAAGATCAAATGCAGCATCTTCCAGACTCATGTCAGCAATTTGTTCCAAGAAACAATGAAGCTAACAATAAATTAATGCCAAACTGCAATTTAGAAAATGTAATTAACAATCCAATGTCTATTCAATTTTTGTTTCCAAGGATTTAAAAAGACAGCAAATAAAAGAGATTTATTCAACAACTTACAATATTTTGAGAGCAGAGTCATGCTTTGGTTGTCAGAAGACCATTCAGCATCTCTGGTAATCTGAAGTTTTTTGCATAGATCTGTCTTTCACACTCTTAATTGCAAGCAGGCAAGGAGAATAGTCATGCAGTTTGCAGATACTTAAGATTTAAACAATACTAATGACTTGTAAAGGTTCATTATGTAACAAAAAGATCATTGTTAACAAAGCATGTATGTATGTATATATGTATATGTATATGTATATGTATATGTATATGTATATGTATATGTATATGTATATGTATATGTATATGTATATGTATATGTATATGTATATGTATATGTATATGTATATGTATATGTATATGTATATGTATATGTATATGTATATATACCTATATGTATGCATTTCATATTAATCTTGTGGGCGGAGTGATCATAGTGCATTTAAACTGTAATGTTCACAAAAATGCATTGCTTGAGAAAAGATATTTAGATCTATTAAAATGTATCGAAGTGGGTCGTTCCACGCAGGCAACGCCATTTTGCACGAAACAGTATAAATTTTGCAGACTTGGATGAAGCATAGAATGCGTTTAGTGCAAGCATGTGCAGCACCGTCCATACGTAACGTTTAACACTTTTAATGACACAATATACATTAATGGTTTACTCTCGTGACGAGTCTAATGATTGCTGTTATTAAAGTAGTCAGTGTAATATCTGTTTACCAGATTAAATTGAATGGGGGCGCTAATGACACAGTACACAACCAATATGATGCAAAAACTTTATTTAATTAAACAAGCGACGAATTATGATGTAGATTTATCATATAATTGCCAAACAAAAGCAGGTCACTGTACGAAATGAGCCATACGATACAGCCTCTTACTCAGGTCTTCTCATTGGCCGACGTGGTAATCAAAGTTTCACCTGCTGTGTAAACTTAATTATAGGTGTCGCATGTGTCGTGCTTCAGATAAAAGTCAGGTTAATGCGTTTCTAATGTCCAGGGAAGCCGCTAGGGATGAAGACGTGCTGTGCCCCGTCTGAACTAAATGGCTTCATCGTTACGAACAATCGTTCATTCAAACGCCTCTGACAACTTAATGTGTAATGTAGAGGAAATGTGCAGTCAACTGCACTGATATCTTACAGTGTGAACAATGTAGAGGAAATGTGCAGTCAACTGTACTGATATCTTACAGTGTGAACAATGTAGAGGAAATGTGCAGTCAACTGTACTGATACCTTACAGTGTAAACGATGTAGAGGAAATGTGCAGTCAATTGCAGTAATATCTTACAGTGTGAACAATGTAGAGGAAATGTGCAGTCAACTGTACTGATACCTTACAGTGTAAACAATGTAAAGGAAATGTGCAGTCACCTGCACTGATACCTTACAGTATGAACAATGTAGAGGAAATGTGCAGTCAACTGCACTGATAGCTTACAGTGTGAACAATGTAGAGGAAATGTGCACTCAGCTGCACTGATATTTTACAGTGTGAACAATGTAGAGGAAATGTGCAGTCAACTGCACTGATATCTTACAGTGTGAACAATGTAGAGGAAATGTACAGTCAATTGCACTGATAGCTTACAGTGTGAACAATGTAGAGGAAATGTACAGTCAATTGCACTGATAACTTACAGTGTGAACAATGTAGAGGAAATGTGCAGTCAATTGCACTGATACCTTACTGTGTGAACAATGTAGAGGAAATGTGCAGTCAACGGCACTGATACCTTACTGTGTGAACAATGTAGAGGAAATGTGCAGTCAACTGCACTGATATCTTACAGTGTGAACAATGTAGAGGAAATGTGCAGTCAACTGCACTGATACCTTACTGTGTGAACAATGTAGAGGAAATGTGCAGTCAACTGCACTGATAGCTTACAGTGTGAACAATGTAGAGGAAATGTGCAGTCAACTGCACTGATATCTTGCAGTGTGAACAATGTAGAGGAAATGTGCAGTCAACTGCACTGATATCTTGCAGTGTGAACAATGTAGAGGAAATGTGCAGTCAACTGCAGTGATATCTTACAGTGTGAACAATGTAGAGGAAATGTGCAGTCAACTGCACTGATATCTTACAGTGTGAACAATGTAGAGGAAATGTGCAGTCAAATGCACTGATATCTTACAGTGTGAACAATGTAGAGGAAATGTGCAGTCAACTGCACTGATATCTTACAGTGTGAACAATGTAGAGGAAATGTGCAGTCAATTGCACTGATAGCTTACAGTGTGAACAATGTAGAGGAAATGTGCAGTCAACTGCACTGATATCTTACAGTGTGAACAATGTAGAGGAAATGTGCAGTCAACTGCACTGATAGCTTACAGTGTGAACAATGTAGAGGAAATGTGCAGTCAACTGCACTGATAGCTTACAGTGTGAACAATGTAGAGGAAATGTGCAGTCAACTGCACTGATAGCTTACAGTGTGAACAATGTAGAGGAAATGTGCAGTCAACTGCACTGATATCTTGCAGTGTGAACAATGTAGAGGAAATGTGCAGTCAACTGCAGTGATATCTTACAGTGTGAACAATGTAGAGGAAATGTGCAGTCAACTGCACTGATAGCTTACAGTGTGAACAATGTAGAGGAAATGTGCAGTCAACTGCACTGATAGCTTACAGTGTGAACAATGTAGAGGAAATGTGCAGTCAACTGCACTGATAGCTTACAGTGTGAACAATGTAGAGGAAATGTGCAGTCAACTGCACTGATATCTTGCAGTGTGAACAATGTAGAGGAAATGTGCAGTCAACTGCACTGATATCTTGCAGTGTGAACAATGTAGAGGAAATGTGCAGTCAACTGCACTGATATCTTACAGTGTGAACAATGTAGAGGAAATGTGCAGTCAACTGCACTGATATCTTACAGTGTGAACAAGTTATTACGAACAACTAACAATGAATTAAAATCAAATAAGATGAATTTCATTCATTACAGGAGCTGTTACTGTCCATTACACACGTCCTTTAAAATCTGGACTCTGCCTATAAAGCATCACTAATTAAAAAATTACAAGAGAAGGACAGTTTAGTCAATATTTCAGAAATGCTACTAGGTGATGAAAAATCCAAGGCCTCCATTTGGCGGTCACCAGCAATGAAGATAGTAACTACTAAACTGCGTGATCTTATTGGTATTATTCATACATCGTATCCAAAAAACGATTAGCAACAGTCAATTTTTATTGTGCGTTAACTACTGAATGGTCGCCAGAAATCTAGAGAGAAATCTATATTTTGAAAAAGTACACACCTGGGTGTTAAAAAAGTGTAATTCTGGAAAAGTCCTGAATGAAAAGTGACGATTCCTGGTTCCACACTGCAGTATTGTTAAATGCCTCATGTCGCTGAGAATTATAGTGTTAGCAGACTCTGAGAATAATAAATTCCATTGAAAAAATTCTAAATAGCTTAGCATGGCTGTAGTAACTTCACAAATATCGCTACTATCTAGTTCAGTTTTAAATTAGTCTAGTAAAATACAAGCCTGTTTCACTTGCTTTTCGGTTTTTGCTATTTCTCAATGCATTCAGCTATTTACTGACTTTTGGCAATCTGTTTTCAAAAATTTACTGAAGCCAAATCTTGAAGTGAAGCCAGGATTTGTGTTGAAGGTAAGTGTCTTAGCACAGCATCGCTCAGTCTGCTGGCTTCATTGTCTCCTCTGTCAGTTTGCAGACACAATGTATAGAAAGTAAAATATATGTGAAAACGACACGTAAACGGCATGCAGTCTTTGTTTAAGGCCCGTTTAGACTTTGTCTTTTTCTCGCTGCGATTATCGCCGCGTCATTGACGCTCAGTGAAAATAAATGTCGCCCTCTAAATCGTTCGCGCTTTTCAGTTGTTACTGAGGCATAGTGAGAGAATAGCTCTAACATACAAGAGCGTTGTTTCGCTGCAGCGAGACGAATCTCTTGCGGTGATTTTACATTTTCCGCAAGCGATTTGAAAGCGATATTCGCTTCTCGCTGCGAATAATATTTTCACTGGTGGTGATGTTGCTCCAGCGTTACAGTTGATATTTCTACCATTACAGGTTAAACAAATCAAGTCCCTATCAGCATTTAAAACAAAATTAAAATCACTAATATTAACCAGATATGAAATACCATCACACCAGTACGACAACATACACACTAATTCAGAATTCATATATCCACGGCCATATTAATTAAATCATATTTTTTCATTTTTTGTGCATAGTTGTAAATATGTTTGATTTTATTCGTCGTTACTTTCCATTACTGCACAGTAGTTTAGATTGCACTGATGCATTTGCCTTTAGCAATGTAAGTTTTTATTAACTAACACTGATTGATCATCTCTGTAAAGTTTTTATCAGTGATTATCAATGTATTTTGATGGCAAATAAAAATTATTATATATATATTATATATATTTAATTACCAATCGTCTGGTTGCTTTTATGACAGACGTTTTCATGGACGTTTTGTCCTTTTGCTTCGTTTCCCTCTTTTCCTCTTCTTTTGCTTTTGCTTTTTCTTTGCTTGTACTTCTTTCAGCGAGGATTAATTTCGTGTCTTAGGGAGAACACGGTCAAAGTTTTATTGCGCACGCCACCGTAATCACAGGTAGAGTCTGCCAACAGCTAGATGTTATTCTAGCATATCAGACTATCGCTTCTTCTATACAGCTATACAATAACTAATTACTACAAAACGTCAAGCGTCAATCGCCATTCATCAGCTTACGGATCATTATTACCCAACTATTTATTATGGCTTCGGATTTGTAATGAACTAATGTTGTGCATTCGGTTGCCAGTTAAGACCACGTGTTCGCTACTGTGTTCTGCCTGCCACCGACTGCTTGAATGACAGTGTTGTGGTCAGGGCCTATTTCAAGGGGGGGGGGGAAGTGGGGATACTTCCCGGGGCCTCACCCTCCAGGGGGGCCTCGTGCCATGGTAACATTTTTTTTGCTTTATGCGAACATACTGCCTCCTGCCTCTCCCTCCTTCTCTCTTGCCGCACGCGCGCCGTTTGCCAGTATTGACAAGTATTAAGGACTCGTCTTGAGAATAAAGCAGTTTTTCTTTCAATCGTTCTTTCCTTTAACAACTGTATAACTCCATATTTTCTCTTCGAAAATGCTTCTCCGGCGTTCTAGCAGTTCAAAAATTTTCTGGGTGCCAACCATGGTGGCGCTCGCTAACCCCCCCCCCCCGATGGGGCCTGACACGCCCCACTTCCCCGGGCCTCGCCTAGGCTGAAATAGGCCCTGCTTGTGGTGCCTATTCCATCAAAGCGGGAACACGAATAGACCTACAGCGAGAAAACTGATTCTTAGCTGGATACAATGAGCTCAGGTTTATGATTTATCCACCCCTGTAATACGTACAAAACGAAATAAAAACAGTAATCATTTTTGGCGTTGAATGTCAATGAAATGTGATATTAGTAAAGATTAACTTCGCAAAGATGTACTGCCTTGTGCTACATCAATAATAATCAGGTAGATGCAGCACAGTTTCTATAAGCACTTTGAATGGAGATTTTTGCAACGCCTAGACTGCAGTTTCTGGCGCTATTCCCTGAAAATTAAGATGAATTAATTCATAAATTTATAGATATATATTATTTCTAGATATATTTTTATAGATATATAGAGATATTTAGAGATATAGATTTATACTTATAGAGAAATAGGTAGATTCCTATTGAGTCATGGTCCAAGAATTATATAGGTTTTACATGTCAAATGTAGATTTAGGTAATTCAAATGTGTCTTTGTAACTCAAATGTAGACTTAGGTAATTCAAATGTGTTAACAATGGTTTTCAACAAATCTTGAGCGCTTTTGGTAAGTCAAATGTAGATTTAGGTAATTCAAATGTGTTAACAATGGTTTTCAACAAATCTTGAGCGCTTTTGGTAAGTCAAATGTAGACACATGTCAAGTCAAATGTGACATTTGTATCTCAAATGTGGATAGGTGGTAAAGTTTAAGGATGTTAAATTTAATCTTCTTTAATTTCAATTTAATAATTGCTCCTAAGTTAAAATAACAACGTTATAGGCCTATTAATAGATGCACTATCTTTGGTTTATCTTTTTCTAATTTGCACTTAAATAACTTAATTACCGATTTATTCAAAGTAATGCATCTACATTTGACTTACCTAAGTTACATTTGAGTTACCAAAACACATTCGAAATTCCTATGTCTACATTTGACTTACCTAAGTCACATTTGAACTTTCCCGTGTCTACATTTGACGTGTAAAACCTATATAAGAAATGTGACATTACTGTGTTATATCTGTTAGTCACTTCCCATTTTATGTAAATTTATGATGTGAATTCTTTAAACTATTTGGCATTAACGACTTTTTATGCGTATAAATGATTGGGCAGTATTCGAAAGTTTACTTTTTTAAGCAAAACGCATTTGCGCAGCCATAACTTGCAAACCACTTCACTCAGAACATTTTCTGTTCCGCAAGCAGAAGTTCCCCAGAGGCAGGGAAACAAGATGCTCGTTATTTGAAATCGTTTGCTAGTAAAACAACATCATACGTGCGCAAATAACAAGTGCTGGTACTTCTGTATGCTTTCTTCTTTTCACTTAGCGCTGTTTTGTCGTAAAGAGACATGTTGAAGCGTCAAAATGCGTTATAGCCCAAAACAAATGGATATTTATTGGGTTCGTTTCAAGGGTGTCATTGGAGCAAAAGATTCAATTTAGTCACGACACGAAAGCAAAATACCGAACGAGTTTGGACTTTATTTCAAACATTTTTACATTTTAAAAACAACAAGTATACTTTTCGACTGCACAAAGATGTCACCTATTTTGTTTACAAAATCTGTAGAGTATTCCTTTAGCGATCTGTCGCGATGGGGTCAACTCAACCGGACAAGGTCGACCAGAAAGATTGACTAAAGGGATGGACAACCAGATAAAATATTGGCCAGGTGAATAGGCGGGTTCTGAGAATGACACGTACAATATTTTTTTGTAATAGATAGACAGCAGTCCTAAATCTTAAAAACAATCACTTTAAAAACAAAAGAGAAATGATGCGGATTTTACATCCGCGCATGCGCCAATTCTTCTACAGCACAAGCACGTTTTGGTAGAAACTAAAGGACAGCTTACCAACTTATTCATTACACTCTTTTCAGACTGCCTTGAAATGGAATTTACTGCAAATTACCCAGTGTCCGCACGGTCTGAGGTTTTAGTATTGAGTAAATTCGCAATTTTTATCTGTAGCCTTTGTGACGACGAAGATGCCATCCTTATGGAATGATGAGGTTTTGTCAGTTGTTAGTTTACTAATTGCCTTTTACCAGTGGTGAGTTCACTAATAGTCTCTTGCCAGTGGTAAGTTCACCAATGGTCTTTTGCCAGTGGCGAGTTCACTAATGGTCTTTTACCTGTTGTAAGTTCATTGATGATCTTTTGCCAATGATGAGTTCACCAATAGTCTCTTGCCAGTGGTGAGTTCACGAATAGTCTCTTGCCATTTGTGAGTTCACGAATAGTCTCTTGCCAGTGGTAAGTTCACCAATGGTCTTTTGCCAGCGATGAGTTTACTAATAATCTCTTGCCAGTGGTGAGTTTACTAATGGTCTTTTACCAATTGTGAGTTCACTAATGGTCTTTTACCAGTGGTGAGTTCATTAATGGTCTTTTACCAGTGGTGAGTTCACTAATGTTTTTTTTACCAGTGATAAGTTCACTAAAGATCTTTTGCCAGTGGTGAGTTCACTAAAGATCTTTTGCCAGTGGTGAGTTCACTAAAGATCTTTTGCCAGTGGTGAGTTCACTAAAGATCTTTTGCCAGTGGTGAGTTCACTAAAGATCTTTTGCCAGTGGTGAGTTCACTAAAGATCTTTTGCCAGTGGTGAGTTCACTAAAGATCTTTTGCCAGTGGTGAGTTCACTAATGGTGTTTTGCCAGTGGTGAGTTCACTAATGGTGTTTTGCCAGTGGTGAGTTCACTAATGGTGTTTTGCCAGTGGTGAGTTCACTAATGGTGTTTTGCCAGTGGTGAGTTCACTAATGGTCTTTTACCAGTGGTGAGTTCACTAATGTTTTTTTTACCAGTGATAAGTTCACTAAAGATCTTTTGCCAGTGGCGAGTTCACTAAAGATCTTTTGCCAGTGGTGAGTTCACTAATGGTGTTTTGCCTATGGTGAGTTCACTAATGGTGTTTTGCCTGTGGTGAGTTCATTAAAGAGACGTTGAATGTGGAAACTGCATTCTGGTGACATGTCCAGACCAATGAAGTGTTGATGGTCGTGGACTCGGAGCTCTGGGTGTTTGCTCATTCGATGATAGAGATGTTGGTGGCGCTCTAGTCGTGTTTTAAGTTCAGAATGGAACAAAGTTATTGCTGATAGAAATGTTCGAGTTTTTTTGATGTCACGATAATAAAGACAGTTCAAGACACAAGTTTTGAACCCATAGAGCATTGAGACGACAACATCTTGATTCCCAAAAGCCATTTCGAGGTTCTCCAATTCGATATTCGACACTGTTTTCGGAAGTACGTTTGCAGAGAACAAGACTTCCTGGGTATGGAAAGTGCATGCTCCATCTAGCTAAGCGGCTTGTGTAAGATGGTGATTTTATGTCCGTCGCCATTAACACAATTAACTCGCGGGCTTACTGGCTTAATTTAGTACGTTGACTGAGTTGTTCTATCATTTCTATGTATTTTATACAATGCCCGGGCAACGTATAAAATGCTTCGTAAAAGATATATTCAACGCGAATTACGTTCATTTTACATATTACCAAAGACCCTTTGCGCATTCTGTACCCTAGTTATTATACAATCGTCTAGGTAAAGTGTGAAAGTGCCTTAGTAAAAACATCTATTTTTACCCTTTTCTCGAAATGCATAGGTGTTAATTGAAATAGCTAGGAATTTTTAAATTTTGCACTTTGGCTGTAACATATACACAGCCCAATGTGACTAAGGCTTTCTGTCTGTTCAAGTCTCTCGTTAGTGACAAACGTTGTTTACCCATTTCACGAGATAAAATATTTAGAATAGCAGGAATGCCGCCTTTAAACGGCGAAAAGATTTTCGGAATTCAGGGAAAGATTTCAAATTGCAGTGGCGATCATCTGCGTGTAATTACGAAAGCTTTCAGACGTCCATTTAATTTTAATTGCTACATACATATTAATGAGCGCGCTAAGTTGAAGAGAAAGCTCACTGAAGCGCATTGATGATCACCCATTGCTTAATAAACGTCTGACGCAGCATTGATCTGAGATTTCTCGTCTCTTTACCATTTTCTGTGCCATTTTTCAATCACACAGTCAGTCAATCGATCAAATACTTAATCACCATAGTCGGATGGTCGATCGGCTGGTCAGTCAGGTGGTTAGCTAGTTTGGTTATTCGACTGACCAGTATATCTATCAAAGTGCCAGTAAGCAGTAGTCACTTGCCTCATCTGCCAGTGAGATGACCAATTGACCAAGCAAAAAACGCAGTCAGTCAGCACTGGCTATGCGATGATTGTTTTTTTACCCTTTTCACTGACATTTCATACACATCTACACCTACGCATCTACACCTACACACCTACACATCTACACATTTACACCTACACATCTACACATCTACACCTACTGGTAATCTCTATATTCTTTCTTTGTTTTGTAACCTCTCCGCCTCCCGTTCTTGGAGCTGACTATTATTTGGCCAATGTTTACTGTCCGATCGACCAACTGCCCAGCACACGTCTGTCCGCTATGCTTGTCATTATTAGACATACCTGCTGCTCTCCTGCACTCAAGTGCTACATCTACGTATGATCCCCAAATCTCTACCAGTCCTTTACCTTAGGTTTACCGTTTCCTATCTACAGGCCTGTATGTTGGGTTTCTTTTTCTACATCTTGCCTATTGAACTGTCATGGCTCGTTACCAGGAGCTTTAGCTGGCTTCCTGTGGTTCATTCCCAAGCAGCTTGTCTGTAACAGGTTTTGTGAAAGTCATGTTTGAAGTTGTAGATAACTCACTTTGTAGAACAAGAATAAACAACTATACTACATATTTGCACAAAACTGAAAAGTGTTTGTTAGACTACATACACATAAGTAGAATGACTGCTGCACTGAACAGTGAGAACAAGAGTATCCTGCACTGCACTGAGAGTTAGACAGTGACTAGAAAGTAAGTCCAGTCAGTATATATAGGTATAGGTGACTATGCAGACTTGCACAGGCTTCATAAAAACCATTACTGTAAAATAGGGAGAGATCCAGTGAATATGCATTCACTGGACCGTACAGTTATAGTGGGGGTGAGTTTAGCTAGTAAAACGTAAAAGGATTAGTTCATAGATGGCAGCACCTAAAAATGTACAATTACAACTTCCACAGGTTTAAAACAGCCTGTAACAAGGTCTGTACATAACTGTTGGGTTTCCTCCGTGAACTGCGCCCAATCTTTTTATTGTTTATATCTCTGACCATGCCATGCCATGCCACGCCATGCCATGCCATGCCATGCCATGCCATGCCATGCGTCATTACAGAACACATCCATTAGCCTTCTGTGAGACAATTCCCAGACTTATTCACCGACGCCCTTGGTTTCATGGGTCACTTGCAAACGTGCCCTTTGGTCACTCGTAGACCTGTGTGCAGGCTTCACAGCCTGATCACTGATCAACCAGTTTAATCTTTCCTCCCCATTGATCGCCACAGATGACGAGCAGCAAACTGCCTGGTACAATATAGTTGTGTGTAATTTCAATTGAACTACTCCCATGTAATTCATTTATGGTGGTTGATGACGTCAGCACATTGCTGGGGGGATTATTACATACGGGCCTGTCATTTGTGTCAACATATAATCAGGTTGCGTTTTATTACTATTGTACATATTAGCTG
>JAQGDQ010000107.1:450264-480264 GCA_030141605.1 Tubiluchus corallicola
CAGACTATTACTACACCTTGTTACACACTTGTGACATAAGATACAGACTGTTACTACACCTTGTTACACACCTGTGACATAAGATACAGACTGTAACTACACCTTGTTACACTCTCGTGTTTAAACCTAAGTAAAGAGGCTTAGCCATGAGAAAGACATAGTTCCACTATTTTTCCGTTGTTTTTTTTCCTTCAATAGTCGATCTTACAGTTGTGGCATTTCTGAAAGAAATTCTATTATTTATTATAATTCTTTATTTTTAAAAACTATGTACAGAATACATTCCCTCTATTTGTAGGGATATGTTTAAAATTTCTAAAAGCATTTACAACGTATTAAACCTATTCATATATATATATAATTTAGAATCCAACGCATGAGACAGATTGAACGACAACGATCATATACAGTTATAAATTATAATCCAACAGTACATACATACATACATAATAAAAGATAACGAACATATTTTAATACTTAGTAACAAAAATTTACACACATTATACACAATGAAAAGCAGCGAGTACAATTATAATAAACCTAATTGCCAATTATAATGTAAGTTCACATAATCATAAATAAAAACAAAACAGCATATAGAAAACACGACGAGAGTTGTAAAATTTCATCACCAACAGACTGTTTATATACGAGCGAAAGAACTTTAAGTTGCATTATAATTTTCTTAATTAACCCTTTCATACCCGTTGTATCCCGTGGGATACGAAAATATTTTCTGCATTTAGAATTAATAAAATTTTAAAACTGACAGTTATTTGATCTGTTAATAGTTATTTTGATTTAAGCCAATAACAATAGACTAAAATGGTGATAAAATGGCAAACTACAAAATCTACATAGCATAAAAAACTGCGCAAGGTGCAGTACTTTAGAGATGACTTTGTACAGATCAGCATAGCATGCATACTAAATGTCTTAAATACTTTAAAAAATCATCAGCAGTTGCAAAATGAAGCACATTTTATGCTTCCATTGAATCCCAAAGTATCCCGTGGGATACAGGCTATATTTAGCACGCGGGCACAGGTAGAAAAATATTATTATGCGTAAACAAGATGGACATACTGAACAAAAGTACCAAGCCAAAAGAATTTTTCTTATTAAAAATAATTTGGGACTGAAAGGGTTAATAATTTAAGAGCACTTTTGACACGTTTTAGTCATTTGCAAGGTCACATAGTAAAATCTAGGCCACTGGACTAGACAGGGTGGAAGTTTTTGAGATTGTTTCTGGGCAGGAGCCTTTGTAACTGAATTCTCTGAGTTTCTTTAGCTGATGTTTTTCTTAAACTTTGATTTATTTACGGAATAACATGAAAGGTTGAGGTCAAATCAAAACTGTCCAGCAGCGCTCGAGCTTATTACCACTCAGCAAACATATCACATTTCTTCTTACAGCAATTTCTGAATAAGCATAATTCCGTCGTGTTCAAGTATGCACGAGGAAAACAACATGTAAAATAAACGACTGACTTTCATCACTGAATGTTAGTGCTATTTCACGTAAGAACAACAAATATTCTAAAACAACATGAAACTTGGCATGTTACCAATCTAAACGCGAATAATAAACCCAGCAGGGAACCGTAAAACGTCTTCTATCACGTAACTTGATGCCATTACTAACAGGTCATCACAAATGTAGTTTTTCCAACATTTCAATCTTCTTAAAGCCGAGATTCTTCAATTTAAATACGTAATCAAGTGCCTTATGCCGAGTAATGTTTAGTCTCATAAATACTTCTTGTTAATTTTGAATTTGGTTGCAAGAATGCTGCAATTACAAACAAACGAGCGAGCAAGTGGACTGACTGGCTGACCAGCTACTGACTGACTGATAGATAGATAACTGGCAAACTGGCTGACTGACTGGTTGATTATTTGACTAACTAACTAACTGACTGACTAACTGAATGACTGACCGACCGACCGACCGACCGACCGACCGACCAACCAACCAACCAACCAAACAACCAAACAACCAACCAACCAACCAACCAAAGAACCAACCAACGAATTAAATAACTAGATAACTAACTAACTAACTAACCAACCAACCAACCAACCCACAAACCAACCAACCAACCAACTAACCAACCAAAGAACCAACCAACCAACTAAATAACTAGTTAACTAACTAAACTAACTAATCAACAAACTAATTAGTTAGGTAACTAATTACAAGGGATATGGAATGGAGATTACATCGTGTAAGACAATACTGTAAACAAAACCAGCAAGCAAAAAACTGAGAACAGTCTAGTGGTTTAGGTATTACATTAGGCTTAGTGTGCAGTTAGGTTAGAGCAGTATTATTTGGGTTTGTTCGAAACAGAAATAAAGCTGACCTTAGACTGTTTGCAGCAAGAATGTAAATAACCTGTAATAGAAGTGCATGTAAGTTCAATTGCATGGCTCAATCATGTGCTGTGTTTAAGGTCTATCATGCTGTTGAACTGTTATAGATAACATTGTCGTTTCTTCTGCTTTTTTCAGTCTTCCTATCCCTAATCTTATTCTTTTTTTCCATTCCATCATTTCTTCTGACCCTAACCATTCTTTCATTCACTCATCCTTCGCTCCCTTCCTTCTTCCTTTCCCCAATCTTGCTATTTTTTCCATTCCATCATTTCTTCTGACCTTAGCCATTCTTTCATTTACTCATCCTCCCCTCCCTTCCTTCTTCCTATCCCTAATCTTATTATTTTTTCCATGCCATCATTTTTTGTGACCCTAACCATTCTTTCATTCACTCATTTCTGCCACCCTAACAAGCCAAGCTTTCAAGGTGTCATACAGCAACTCTTTTATTTGGTTAATTTGACTTCATCAACGTTTTTTTACCTATACTGTTTCTTGTTTTTTTCAATAATATTGTATGTTGATGTATTGTATATGTATTGCTGGAGTGAAACAAAATGATTGATTTGATTGATTGATTGATTGATTGATTGATTGATTGATTGATTGATTGATTGATTGCTTGAACATGGCAGTGGGGCTGATCAGACCCATCATTCGTTGCCGATAATGCAATAAAATAGAAGTCGACACTGTTTAATCGTTTCTTTTGTGAAAGGACGTGGAGTTATCATAGAACAGTGACATTTCTGAGTCCAAACCGGTAGCCTAACTATTTATAGTACAGCTTTTCAAATATTCATTCGTTAATTGTGTGTTTGAAAATCGGACTTAGGTTACAAATAATGTTCATGGGTAATCTATGTGGTGTAAAATGCGAAAAAAATCTCACAAACAGTTCTTAATTTTAATTTTTATAACGAATTGGGTTAGTAAAATTTCGACTGGACTCATTAATTAATGAATAAATAAATAAATAATTTTTTTTCTTTTTTGTTCATTTAATATTTATTTCAACCCATAAAAAATGCCACATGAAAGTTTAAAATTTGCCCTGAAAACCAAGAAATACTACATGTCATCTCTTATATTAATATTATTGGTATGGGCTTAATATATAAGATTCGAGGCTACAGCCCGGACGAGGGCACCATTTGCGGGCACCATCTATACATCAAAGGAAAGGTCTCGATCTAGTGTCGTCTCATTGATGGTTTATTTTTCGAATCGGGCCCACCGGAAGGAAGGGGAGGCGAAAAACCTCCAAAAATGGCCCTTTTTCGGTCGTTTTTTTGCAAAAGTTATACGGCTGAGATGTAGAGAACGGGAACGGGCCGAGGGGGGTGCTGGGTATGGATAGATAGCCCGCTCAGCGGTGGGTGTAGTAGGCATATTTTGAATTCGCGAGAGGGCCAGGGCGCCCCGCAACGGGCATTTTTCCGGACCCAACTCGCGATTTTTTTCGAAATTTTGACTAAATAGCCTGCGGAAAAAACGCTCTAGCGGCGCCTGGTGGGACTCTCGGAAGGAGATATACGGCTCTTTACAAAGAGGAAGGACAAGGCTACACGATGATGTGAGATATATGTTAGGGCATGCATTATTAAAAGCCATGGAAATTTATAAAAAATATAATAAAATTATACACAGAATTTAAAAATACAAAGCATCAGTTGAAAAAAACAGCGGTTACTACGTCAATAAAGATTTGAAAGGGCTTCAGAAAACTCTCCACTTTCCTCCCAAATAATCGAACATTTTAGTCGTCTTTGCTGCTCGCAATTTTTGCACTAGAGATGATACATGAGGTCACAAACGTACTTCACAGCTGGGTACTTTTAATTTAACTATGTGATAGTGCAACAGAACGCGAAAACACGAAACACAAAGACTAAAATATCCGTCAATTTTCGCAGCAGAAAATGGCGAAGAAGCGTAAAAGCTTCAACACTCAACGTGATGACGACAACAAAAGAGAATAAATTACAACACGTCGTTTTTCAGTACTTTTTCTTTCGCCTTTATGCAGTTTTTAAGTAAAAAATCAGATTTTTTGGGTTTTTTAGGATTATTTGGAACATTTAAAGATGACCCTGGGGTTTTATACTAATTTGTACTAATTCATTAAGTACTGCTGCATCATACATGATTAGCTGCGTCTTACTCAGCGGCGGATTATGATTTTATGGGCCTTAGGCTTGAGCTTGGAACGGGCCTTTTAAATGTTGCTACACTGCTGAGCTGACGTGTTTTTGTGGAGCTCTCGTCGTTTGTAAGTTTGTTTACGTTGTGTAAACTTGAATTGTGTAAACTTAAATTGTGTAAACTTGATTTGTGTAAACCCGATTTGAAATATAGTGACTGACTTTTGAAAAAAAAACTTTTTTCTATATTTTATTTTGGCGGGCCCCTTGCTCTTTTGTCAATTTATTTTTTTTACAAAAAAAAAATTTTTTTCGTTTTATTTTGCCGGGCCCCTTTTGATCCCGGGCCTTAGGCTTCAGCCTATTCAGCCTATAGGGCTATCCGCTACAGGTCTTACTCTATAACTATTATACCGGATAATACTTATAGCAACACTGTGCGATTATATTAAGTTTTTCTAAGTTGATATCAGCTTATTAATTGATTTCGTCGCGAGTAAAACTGAAGATACTATAAATTAGAACTTATGACGAACTTATGTAACGAGGATATGGATATAAGTACAAATAATTCATCATTGGCGAATTATTTTACTGATAAATTCTTAAAAAAAATTATGTAATGTAATACGTGTTATGTTAGTTTTGTAATGTCAAATGTATAAGTAGTGTAAATGTAATGAGTGAAATTTATGTAATGTAAAGCATGTTTCTGTTAATTGTGTCATCTTAAATGTATATATAGTGTAAAATATGTCATGTAAAATTTAATGTATTTTTGTAATATTGTTTTGTAAAAATATTTTAATATGGTGTTTGTAAATATGTTCATTTATTGTATATAATTAGGCCTTAGTTTTGCACTTTAGTTTTTTTAGTCTGCACTGGACGCATTTGTCTTGAACAGTGTTGTTATTTTAACATTACGCTGAGGCTTACTCAATTTTATTATAATGAGTGAGCCATTTTAATGACAAATAAAGAATTAATATAATATATATATATATATATATATTAGTAAACCAAAGAGATTAGCATCAGAGATACTCGAAATGCAAATAAACAGTGTACATAAAAGGTCATGGTATAATGAAGTAGTTGAGGCTGCAAAATATACCACAGATGCTAATAAAGAAAGGGTGAAGGTCATGGAAAAATCTGAATGGAAGAAAGAAATAAAGAATAAGATTGAATGTTGTATAAAGAATGAATGTGCAGAAAAATGCAGGAGCAACACTAAATTAAGATTTTGAAGGCATACCGAGTGGAAACGACAAAATTACATAGACACATGCAAGCCAGAAGAGGTTAAAGATATATTGAAAATAAGACTGAATATGATTAAAGTTAAGGGGAACTACAAGAATGAGTTTAAGGATCAGTTATTATGCCCAGTGTGTGAGGAAGATGATGACACTACTGAACATACGCTTAGATGTTACAGATATGGAGAATGGAAAAAATTTGAACTCAGATATATTAATGAACAGTGAAAAGGAAGAATTGCTAGAAATTAGAAATCTAGTGAACGAATGCATGGAATACAGGATAAAGACAAATAAAGACATTAAACTTGGAAAAGACAAATAAAAGATCAGCGTTATAGAAGAACAGACTTTGCACCCTATAAAGGTGCCCACCTCTGATAGGTGGAGAGAGTCGAGTATCGCAATCGCAATCGCAAATTGATCATGTTACAGTGTTGGATAGCTGATTTTAAATTTTAAATTAACGTTTCTTTCGAAGATAAAAACAAGCATTCATGACAAGTTCATTGAGAAGTGAAAACTGAGACGAATAGGCGCATCTGAGGAGACTGGTTATTTGATTAATTAGTCGCATGATCAGGCTGTTAGTCTGGCAGGTTTTAGCTAACAAACAGGTAGACAGACTGACTGACTGAGTGAGTGAATGAGTGAGTGAGTGAGTGAGTGAGTGAGTGAGTGAGTGACTGACTGACTGACTGACTGACTGACTGGCTGGCTGGCTGGCTGGCTGACTGACTGACTGACTGACTGACTGACTGACTGACTGACTGACTGACTGACTGACTGACTGACTGACTGACTGACTGACTGACGGACGGACGGACGGACGGACGGACGGACGGACGGACTGACTGACTGACTGACTGACTGACTGACTGACTGACTGACTGACTGACTGACTGACTGACTGACTGACTGACTGACTGACTGACTGACTGACTGACTGACTGACTGACTGACTGACTGACGGACGGACGGACGGACGGACGGACTGACTGACTGAGTTTTTGACTTACTTCATGTGCGCTTCCCTTTGAACTGCTGCGGTTATCAGTTATTGCACAGAACAGCTCTACGCTTTCTTGCAACTCACTGGGTGAATGACAATTAAAGCAAACTTGGCAATGAATTATGCGTAACTCATTCAACCCACTACATTAATCTTCACTAATTTTGGTAAATACGTTTTACATTGGTTGTTATAGGTCCGCCGTTGTTAGAGAAAAATCGCTAGGTTTTCACGGTTTGCGCTAAAAGGATTAGCTCAGTTGAACGATCGGCGCCGTACATGAATGATTTTTCAGCGCTGATCACGCAAACTTCTCTGTTGAAATCTCGATGAACGAGAATTCTATGAACGCGCACACGTGTCCGTAAAAACTCACGGCTAAATTGACAAAAATCAACATTTGAAATATCCTCGGGAAAGAACGATATTTGTTTCAAAATACTGATTGCAACATTTTAATGGTTTATCGGGAATTTTCTATCCTTTTCAATATCACCATAAATACATTCTGCCTAAGTGACTACGCTATATAAACCTAAATTGTTAAAGAAAAACCGGACGATTGTTTAGACTCAATCTCATTTTAATTTACTGTCTAAAATTTACTGTTTCAAAATACTGATTGCAACATTTTAATGGTTTATCGGGAAATTTCAATCCTTTTACAAAATGTGAAAAGATTTGGAAGCGGATTACACCAGGGATGTATGAAACTGTACGGAGCTCCTGTTTGCAAATGTTGACAGAAGGTTGTTGGTGAAAGGCAAAAGGAGTAGCAACAGCAACAACAGCTAATACCATGACCACGTCAGTGACAAGAAAAGTGACCACCACAGCCTGTTAAAGGAAGACCGGACGACTGTTTAGACTCAATCTCATTTTAATTTACTGTCCAAAATATTCATTTTCTTGCCTATAAAAGGTAACAATTGTTCCTTATATTTGAATAATTAGCTTAGAAAGTTAATTAACGGCAACCGAACACAGCTATTGCTTACGTCAGAAACTAACCACTATTGCTTACGTCAGAAACTAACCACAGCTTGTGCAATGGCAAGCGTCTTCTCCTAAGCACAATTGCATAGGTGTTACAGTACTGGTTAAACGTATGATGTGACGAAAAATGGGCTCTACATCATATGACGCCAGAAACTAACACTGCAGTTCACGATTATGCTTATTACTGTACCGTCTTCTATTTGTCGGCAACGCGGATGTATCAAAAAGGCGCCGCTACCAATCTTAATAGATTCACTGAGCTGCGCGTAGCTTTGATAGTTAACGAAATTTGAGTATCCGAGGTAATTATTATTTAATCTAAGCTTTGATTTAAAAAAAGCTGTTGTAGTTTTCAATATTTTAGAGCATTGTTTATTCGGAACTCGTGTTTACACAATCATCCGGTTTTCCTTTAAGAACAGCAGCAGTAGTAATGCTACTGACACTGCCTATGATAGAAGAAAAACCTGCTACTCAAAGTTTACTCAAAAGTATTAATTAGATTAACTAATCGCTTAGTTCACTGCCACCCTTACCTGCCTCCACGCCCAGGGGTTACAAAATTTCGATATAAGCCAAATTTCGTTTACGTTGACGTGTAATTTTTAGCAGAATTCACTTTTTCCCTCAAATGTCTGACCATACTCACCCCCAGGATAGCATAAATAAGTGCAATAAAGAGATTTTATAAACCGATACGGTAGCGCAAAGGAGTCACACAAGACTAAATACATCAACTGATGTCAATTGTGAGTCTGTGACTATTTTAGGAATCTCGTTTGGGGATCGAAAAATGTCGCTCGTTTGTATGGATGGCTGTAACATAAATGTATTGAGACTTTAGGGAATAAACCCATTAGGGCCTGAATGTTGCCACTGATTAATAGATACGGAATACGAGTCCTATACACGAACTACTTTCATAGCCTTGAGTGAGTATGAAAGAGAAATCATATACATGTACTTAGATTATTGCTGAACGTGTTGACATGGTTAATGTTCATTAAACAGTAAGCGGTTATGCGTCATAAATGTATGTAATATGCAGACATTTACTTATGGTTTTTTATTAATTTGACATGTAGTTTGTTCATTGCATGGTTGACTGATTGG
This sequence comes from Tubiluchus corallicola, assembly GCA_030141605.1. Taxonomy (NCBI): domain Eukaryota; kingdom Metazoa; phylum Priapulida; class Priapulimorpha; order Priapulimorphida; family Tubiluchidae; genus Tubiluchus; species Tubiluchus corallicola. Next base: position 459,180 of record JAQGDQ010000107.1, read on the forward strand.
ATTTGGTAGGTTGGCTGGCTCGTTATCTGACTGTTGGTTGTTTGGTGGGCTGGCTGCTTATCTGGTTGTTAGTTGGTTGGTTGACGATTGATTGTTGGTTGGTTAGTTAGCTGACTGGTAGATAAGTTGGCTGCCTGATTGTTTTTAGTTGGTTGGTTGATGATTGATTGATTGTTGGTTAGTTAGCTGACTGATAGGTAAGTTGGTTGCCTGGTTGTTTGACTGTTTGTTTATTGCACTGATTAGTCAGTGAGTCAGTTAATCGCTTACAAATTTAAGTTGTAAAGATAAGCAGTGTTGGGCAACTACATTTGTGAAACTTATAGTACCAGATGGGGATGGATCTTAGCAAAACAGTCAATGACGTCGAGTATATAACTCAAGGTCAAAGATCTGTTATAACTCAAGGTCAAAGATCTGTTATAACTCAAGGTCAAAGATCTGTTATAACTCAAGGTCAAAGATCAGTTATAACTCAAGGTCAAAGATCAGTTATAACTTAAGGTCAAAGATCAGTTATAACTCAAAGTCTAAGATCAGTTATAACTCAAGGTCAAAGAGCAGTTATAACTCAAGGTCAAAGATCAGTTATAACTCAAGGTCAAAGATCAGTTATAACTCAAGGTCAAAGAGCAGTTATAACTCAAGGTCAAAGATCTGTTATAACTCAAGGTCAAAGATCAGTTATAACTCAAGGTCTAAGATCAGTTATAACTCAAGGTCAAAGATCTGTTATAACTCAAGGTCAAAGATCAGTTATAACTCAAGGTCAAAGAGCAGTTATAACTCAAAGTCTAAGATCAGTTATAACTCAAGGTCAAAGATCAGTTATAACTCAAAGTCAAAGATCAGTTATAACTCAAGGTCAAAGACCTGTTATAACTCAAGGTCAAAGATCAGTTATAACTCAAGGTCAAAGATCAGTTATAACTCAAAGTCTAAGATCAGTTATAACTCAAGGTCAAAGACCTGTTATAACTCAAGGTCAAAGATCTGTTATAACTCAAGGTCAAAGACCTGTTATAACTCAAGGTCAAAGATCTGTTATAACTCAAGGTCAAAGATCAGTTATAACTCAAGGTCAAAGATCAGTTATAACTCAAGGTCAAAGATCAGTTATAACTGAAGGTCAAAGAGCAGTTATAACTCAAGGTCAAAGATCTGTTATAACTCAAGGTCAAAGATCAGTTATAACTCAAGGTCTAAGATCAGTTATAACTGAAGGTCAAAGATCAGATACAACACAAAACTGTCAGGACAACAAAGCTTGGTATCTTGTAATATCACACGAGGAAGAACTTTTACTGGAATAGTCAAGCAAGGTGTGGGAATGTTTCAAAGTCAAAGATTAAATCAGGAGGTGGCCAACCAAGCTTAGATTGCTTATAAAGCAAAATTTTACCCTCTGTACTGTCTTTCACCTTGAATAGAGTAGATGATTCATGCTGAAAGAACTAAAACTCAAAAACTGTTGCAAACTTTAGGAAACTTTTAGGAACTAAACCGAACAGACAATTTACAGAAGTGGTAAAAAAGCACCATTCGATATCACACAACTAAAAAACACAGACTTACTGGTATCTAGGATCACCTCTGTTTTACAATGCTTGTCTGTACGAATTAATTTGATGCAAACAAAGCTGGTAGTGTGACCATAAAGTCTGGGTACATAGTAAAAACAAACACTTTTTAAAAAACAATTTTATTCAATTTTGATGTTGATAAATAATATTTTCAACATGATTTCCATCATTTTCAACGCATAATTTGATGCGTTTTACAAAATTCATGTGAATTCGATGGAATAGATTCGCATTGCCGTCGATTTCAGCGCACTGACTGGTAATGCGTTCACTTAATTTTGTGAATTGTTGACCTTGGAATACCCAACTCTGCGGATGTCCGACGAAGTGATTTCCTTGGGCTAGCATAAACCTTGGCCAAGACAGCCTCTCTCGTTTCGTATAAAGTCTTGGGGCGTCCAGAACGAGGTTTGTCCAAGACACTGCCTGTTTGTTTAAACTTCTTGACCAATTTCCCGACGGCAGTAAAACAATTAGGTTGACGATTAGGGTGTCGAAGGTTAAATTCTTCCCCAATTTTACGATAAGACCATCCTTCTCGTCCACTTTCTTTCTTCCTTAGACAAAGCCATTTTCTTTCTGAGGAGAAAAAATAAAAACAAATAAATAAATAGTGAAATCCCCCATGTACCCAGACTTTACGGACACCCTGTACATTGAAATAAGGAATATTTTACAGTTGTTAAAATCGCATTTGTGCTTCGGTATTCTAACACTCAGAGAAGCCGTATTTTGTGAGTTTGCCTTACAACCGTTTAGGCTAAAATTTACAAAATGCTCAAGAAGCCACCGCATGTCCTAATCGAAGAAAAACGTGGACAAGACGTCTAGTATCTTTTTCCAAATTACACTTACAAATTGGCATGCAAACTGGTTTAGCCAACCAGATTTACATTATTGGTTTTAGAGCAAATAGAATTACTCATGTCAGTTATACGGCATTTTCTCAAGCTATTGATTATAATGATTATAACATAGATATCAGTACGTTACGTTTTAAGTGGTCAGGGTGTGTGTATGGCGACAAGCAACGCTAAGGCAAAGGCTGGTCAAGAAATGGATGGGTGACTGGGGTTTCAAGATTTCACACGTCAGACCAATTCTGTCTGTTTACCTTATAGAGGTAGGGTGTATTCACATTCGAACATGGCTAAGAAAGCTCTGGCGGTTCAGTGGCTCGTCTTAGAAGATTATCATGTACATTAAGTAGGCCTAGCATATAATGCTGTAATTATGCTGAAAATCGAATTGTACAAGAAACTATTCTTACTCTGAAACCCGAGTATTACGTAGTAGCAATAAGTGTTGCAGGTACCAAACCTCTGAGGTCGTGGAATCGAACCCGTAACCTTCGTGACGAAAGTGGGTATTCTGCCAATGAGTAAACTCAACATTCAAATGGCCTACTTTTCTTTCTTTTTTCGAAAATCGCTAGTATTTATTTGTGCTTCGCCTTGCAGTCATGCTTAGAATTACAGTTACAATTGCCTTCTGACAGGTTGTGGAATCGAACCCGTAACCTTCGTGGCGAAAGCGGGTATTCTGCCAATGAGTGAAGTCGACATTCAAGTGACCTGTTTTTCTTTGTTTTCAAAAACCGAGGGTGTTTATTTGTGCTAGCCTTGCATTTATTGACCATGATCATGCTTTCGTTAGTGACTTAAAATCCTAGCGTCCTTTACTTAAAGATTTTCGTTGTGACTGTGTTCACTCATGAACTTTTGACCTTTCCGCAAACTGCTAAAACAAATCGATAAAAATTATGATTAATGATGGCCGTGTAAACTCTAAATTCATATTGTTAAAATAATATTTGTCAGAGCATTTAATTGCGTGCAATCACCTGTACAGGATCTGTTTACTGATTAAATAATTTCAATCATTTACGACTGGATAGTGGAAAACATTGAATGCTATTTATATCGGGTGGCGCAGAAAAAATGTGCCTGAAATTTAGACTAGAATAATGTTACAAGCGAGGTCGTCTATAAAGTTTCACTGTGTGACATTAAAATACATTGAGTTTTGGGTGTGAAAGTTACAAGTTCATAGCTTTAGTGGTTTTTTAGTTTTAACTGAAAGGCTTTTGCATGTTAAAAAATTAAATACTGGAACTATGTCAGCTAATCGTCAACTCAGTTCATTTGGTTACTGTCTGTCTGTCTGTCTCTCTCTCTCTCTCTCTCTCTCTCTCTCTCTCTCTCTCTCTCTCTCTCTCTCTCTCTCCCTCTCCCTCTCTCTCTCTCTCTCTCTCTCTCTCTCTCTCTCTCTCTCTCTCTCTCTCTATATATATATATATATATCTACTGGTGTTGTGCCAGACATTCTTAAGAAAGCCATTGTTGTACCTTTATTTAAATCTAGCGATCCAACATTAATGAACACTTATAGACCAATTTCTTTACTCCCATTTTTTTGAAAATTTTTGAACATTCGGTTTATAATCAATTGTGTAGCTATTTAACTAATCCCAGTATACTGAATGAGAAACAATTTGGTTTTAGGAAAGGCTGGTCGACTTACCACTGATAAACTATATATATATATATATAGTTATATATATAGCTAAAACTGTATACTACTGCGTGCGAAACTATAATTAATAGCATTGAACATAATTCCATTGCAGCCAGCATATTTTGTGACCTCTCTAACCGTTCGATACTGTTAATTATGACATATTACTTCCTGCATAAATTGTCCTTTTACGGCTTTAGAGGGGGGGGGGGTCACATATTGCTGGTTGAACAACTGAAAAACAGCCACGTTCAGTGACGTAAAAAGCACTCAATACATGGAGCAAAACAATAAAGGAATCAACCAGCTTACATCATGGTCATCACCAGGGCCTATTTCAGGGGGGGGGGGGGTAAGTGGGGATACTTCCCCGGGGCCTCACCCTCCAGTGGGGCCTCGCGCCGAGGTAACATTTTTTTCCTTTATGCGAACATTCAATTGTTCTTTCTTTTAACAACTGTATAACTCCATATTTTCTCTTCGAAAATGCTTCTCCGGCGTTCTAGCAGTTCAAAAATTTTCTGGTGCTTCGCCCCCCCCCCCCGAGGGGACCTCACACGCCCCACTTCCCCGGGCCTCGCTTAGGCTGAAATAGGCCCTGGTCATCACCCGAAAAAATAAAGCAATGATAAAGATTTGCTGCCAAGAAGAAGGGACTTAATCTCAGTGGTGGTTTGTAGCTAAAATTAGTGAGGGTGCTGCAAAATTAAAAATTATTTAGCCATTGTTTTAATACTGTGTAAAACAAAACAAAAATGTGTAATTATAATGTTGTAATTGTAATTTTAGACAAACAAACTAATTTAAACATAAACTTGATAAACTCCTAAACAAAAAATATTGTTTTCTTACGAATAACCTAAATTGTCGAAGTTCAAGAATAGGCCGATAAACAGCTTTTAAGCACGTGACAACTGACCACACGTACTGAAGTGAGTGACAGTACTCTTTCTACCTAAAGTACAGCGTTTTATCTCAGACATGTGCGCATGGCCACGTTGTTTATTTAAATTGAATTTTATCGATAATAATGAGTGAAAACAGGGGCTGCTGCAGTACCACAGTACCTATACACGAGCAGCCACTGCTTGACCTACTGAACTACGGGCATCTGGAATTCCCCTGAAGAGAATGGGTACAATGGCAGCTCAAAGCTGTTTCGCGCAAAGGAACTAAAGCCCAATGGTAAAAACTATAGACGCCAAATATACCTTAACCCTTTCACACCCGTTGTATCCCGTGGGATACGAGAATATTTTCTGCCTTTAAAATTAATAAAATTTTAAAACTGACAGTTATTAGATCTGTTAATAGTTATTTTGATTAAAGCCAATAATAATAGACTAAAAATGGTGATAAAATGACAAACTAGAAAATCTACATAGCTTAAAAAACTGTGCAAGGTACAGTACTTTAGAGACGACTTTGTACAGATCAGCATAGCGTGCATACTAAATGTCTTAAATACTTTAAAAAATTATCAGCAGTTGCAAAATGAAGCACATTTTATGCTTCCATTGAATCCCAATGTATCCCGTGGGATACAGGTTATATTTAGCACGCGGGCACAGGTAGAAAAAAAATTTCGTGTAAATAAGATGGACATACTGAACAAAAGTACAAGCCAAAAAATTTTTCTTATTAAAAAATAATTTGGGACTGAAAGGGTTAAAGAAGCGAAGCACTGTCAGCTATTGGGAGGAACGCCTTCATCTATTTTGCAGTGGAAATAGTGGACACATAGAGCACTTGCTGTAACTTGCTGTGACACACGAAGTTTTTTCTGTCACGTATTTTCTTTTGACTGGTTTTAAAACTTCTGTATCTTTGGAAAAATCTAAGGAATTGCTTAAAATGTTTGGTGTTTACACATAAGTGTCTGTAACATCAGTTTCAATTGATTCTATTATTTTCTTCTTATAGCGTCGTGATCAACACTTCGGCACATTTTTTGCGCCGTTTTGTACAACGCTAATACTAATCACGCTGTAGTTCCATAATTATACTAGTCGTATTTAGAAAAATTGATAAAATATTTATTGTCCCTGGGATAGATGTCTGAGAACATACGCAGCAGTTGGTTAATAATTAATTTTGCGTGTTAAAATATAAGTAAACTAACCAACCATGCAACTTACTGACTTGCGAAGACAACCGGTCGAGACCTTTCATTTGATGTATATCTCCTAAAGAATGGCAAAACTGTAACGGAATATCAAGAATGATAAAGAATGGTAAAACCGAAATGACGTATCAAGAATGATAAAGAATGGTAAAACCGAAATGGCATATCAAGAATTATAAAGAATGGTAAAACCGAAATGGCATATCAAGAATGATAAAGAATGGTAAAACCAAAATGGCATATCAAGAATGATAAAGAATGGTAAAACCGAAATGGCATATCAAGAATGATAACGAATGGTAAAACCGAAATGGCATATCAAGAATGATAAAGAATGGTAAAACCGGAATGGCATATCAAGAATGATAAAGAATGGTAAAACCGGAATGGCATATTAAAAATGAAAAAGAATGGTAAAACCGAAATGGCATATCAAGAATGATAACGAATGGTAAAACCGAAATGGCATATCAAGAATGATAAAGAATGGTAAAACCGGAATGGCATATCAAGAATGATAAAGAATGGTAAAACCGGAATGGCATATTAAAAATGAAAAAGAATGGTAAAACCGAAATGGCATATCAAGAATGATAAAGAATGGTAAAACCAAAATGACATATCGAGAATGATAAAGAATGGTAAAACCGGAATGACATATCAAGAATGATAAACAATGGTAAAACCAAAATGACATATCGAGAATGATAAAGAATGGTAAAACCGGAATGACATATCAAGAATGATAAACAATGGTAAAACCAAAATGGCATATCAAGAATGATAAAAAATTGTAAAACCAAAATGGCATATCAAGAATGGTAAAACCAAAATTACGTATCAAAAATGATAAAAACTGTAAGACCAAAATGGCATGTCAAAGAATGATAAAGAATGGTAAAACCGAAATGGCATATCAAGAATGATAAAGAATGGTAAAACCGGAATGGCATATCGAAAATGAAAAAGAATGGCAAAAGCAGAATGGCATATCAAGAATGACAAAGAATGGTAAAACGAAAATGGCATATCAAGAATGACAAAGAATGGTAAAACGAAAATGGCATATCATGAATGATAATGAATGGTAAAACCAGAATGGCATATCATGAATGATAAAGAATGGTAACCACAGAAATATTGAATTGTACACAGATGTGTGTACCCTAAGCAAAGTTATTGAAAGCCAAGGAACAATAGACGGGGAGCTAAAACGTTATGCAAATTTTGCTTTACGGCAATCTATTTGCAATTATTGAGAAATCAATTAACGTTTGAAACTTGTGGCTGCTCGAAGGTTGAAACTCAACGTAATCTGTATATCACCCTTCTCCCCACTACGTGACAACATCCTCACTCTCCATGCATTTATGCCGCGTTATCAGTTGTCTTCTTCGGTAATAACGCAACGTCTGTGCGTGTATATGTGACGCGTACCCAAGGGAAAAATCCAGCCAAGGATAATGCCCGTCAGATTCCCCAATTACCCGTTACCTTGACGTCATCGAAGAAGAGCTTCGCTGTGTCGAATTATTACGCCGGTTAAGTAGATGATTTTATGCATTAATGGATTTTCAAGGAAATTTAATTTCTAATAAGCACATCACAAGTCTGGATAGCAGCTCACTAATGGAGCTCATCCGAGCAAAGTCAAGGCGAAGGCTCTTGTGTGTAGCAGAAAGTTGAAAGATGCTTCTTAGCATTGATCAATTGAATTTCTGCTAAATCTTCACTGAACAGCAGCACGCTCACGAAAGCACTTCATTCGAAATCCTTGATGGAGCTTCTTCTATTGTTTAGATTGTTGTGTTTGTCACCATCGTCAGTATCGTCAGTATCGTCATCACTGCCGTATTAATTAATTAAAAATGTTCGTTGAACGCCATATTTATACTTTCTAAGGCTTTTATTCTGAATAGTCAAACAAACTTATTTTGTCATCTAGAAAGCTTGTTTCTTATTGGTGTGAAGTTTGACCTTGACCATGACTTTTGACCTTCAAGCAGTATTAAGTCATTATGTTGTCATTGGTTTTCTGTGTGTAGAGGCTAGACCTTTGACATTTTCATTTGTAATTCTCGTGTGTGTCGTTAAAAAACGACATTATTTTAAATTCTGTTGCCGACAAACAAGCTTCGTTATTCTTTGAGCTGTTGTCGTAGTAGCAGTTCCAGGACAAACTTGGTGTCGAACTCGGGAAAGATCTCATTTATTTGTTTGAAGGCCTTTGCTGAAAGTCTGCAAGCTTTTAATGACACCCTTTAATTCTTAGGCATTATGAGAACACACTAAAGTGACCCTCAATTACCTACATGTTGTAAACCTTTCTGGATCATAGAGGCTAGTGAGAACATGCGTGCTCTCTAACATTATGACAGCATACTAAATCTTCTGTGCAGGGCTGGATTACCTTATAGGTTAGCATAGACTACCGCCTAGGGCCCCTAAAGCTGGGAGGAGGGGCACACCTTACGTTGATGAATAATTCATATAACACAAAATGAAATTTAAACTTTGTAAAAGTAGGCAAAGAAGTCTGAAAATCCAATGTTAAAGTGGCTCCTAATTTGACATAAAAGATTGAAGCCTTTTATTTGAGATAAGGCCCCTGTTTGAAGCCTTTTATTTCAGATAAGACCCTTGTTTGAAGCCTTTTATTTGAGATAAGGCCCCTGTTTGAAGCCTTTTATTTCAGATAAGACCCTTGTTTGAAGCCTTTTATTTGAGGTAAGGCCCCTGTTTGAAGCCTTTTATTTCAGATAAGGCCCCTGTTTGAAGCCTTTTATTTGAGATAAGGCCCCTGTTTGAAGCCTTTTATTTGAGGTAAGGCCCCTGTTTGAAGCCTTTTATTTCAGATAAGGCCCCTGTTTGAAGCCTTTTATTTCAGATAAGACCCTTGTTTGAAGCCTTTTATTTCAGATAAGACCCTTGTTTGAAGCCGTTTATTTGAGGTAAGGCCCCTGTTTGAAGCCTTTTATTTCAGATAAGGCCCCTGTTTGAAGCCTTTTATTTCAGATAAGACCCTTGTTTGAAGTCTTTTATTTGAGATAAGGTCCCTGTTTGAAGCCTTTTATTTCAGATAAGGCCCCTGTTTGAAGCCTATTATTTGAGATAAGGCCCCTGTTTGAGGCCTTTTATTTGAGATAAGGCCCCTGTTTGAGGCCTTTTATTTGAGATAAGGCCCCTGTTTGAGGCCTTTTATTTGAGATAAGGCCCCTGTTTGAGGCCATTTATTTGAAATGTGGGGCCCCCACTATGCAAATGTTGCTGAAATATATGATAAGTAAAAAGTATTCGAGACGACTGCGAGCAAGTTAGAGACTGGTTTCGTCTGAGGGGGCAGCATAATTTCATTAGCTTAGAGGTCATAATCCGGTCCTGCTTGTGTGCATAAGCTTGGTTGCAGACGCCCCCTATAAGTTGAGTCATTGTAAATGTAATCAGTTACCTGGAGTTTTTCGGGATTTTTGTGAGACCTCGTAATCACTAAGTAGACTAATAAGAAGATCATTACACAATAGAGCTGTCCGATCATCAAGGTGACGACTGTAAATGCTTGAATGCGTGTTTCCGCCTTCATTTCCGATGTTTCTGGTTTAATTCTAGCTGTTCAACACGCCTTAGCCCTTAATAATATCAAGTGATCGTAATTTGTTTCACACAATTTGTGCCTTGATTACAGCAAGACTACCAATTTGTGTTCGTGGGTCGATTAATCACGCCTGGCTGACGCGTGACATTTGCGTATGGAGTTAATATAGCGGTAGCTTAACTACTAAATCTTATTGATAAATAAAATTAATGTGCTTGAAAATTTAAAGCTCAGTTTCTAACGCTTCACGCTAGACCACAACAACAACAACGACAACGACAACGTCAACGACAACGACAGCGACAGCAACAGCAACAGCAGCAACAACAACAACAATAATAATATTAATAGCAGCATTAAAATTACAACAGCGAATTCAGTATGAGCAAGAGGCAATGGTACGTAGTTGATGTTGATGATGACAACGATGATAATGACGATGATGACGACGACGACGACGATGATGATAATAGTAATTATGACTACTACTACGACGACGATGATGATGATGATGATCCTGATCCGGCTGCTGCTGCCGATGATGATGATGATGACTTCGGCAATAAGGGTGACAATGACGGAAAATGGCAGCAATAGCAGCGATTATATTGATAATGTTGGAAGACAGAAGAGGAAAAGAAAAGGTCATGTAACGGTGGTGACAAGGATGATGACGAGTTAATGATTATTAGTAAAGTTATGGAAAATTGCGTTGTTAAATAAAATATATTTTATAGAATATGTACTATGATGACTGTGAAATTTTTGCTACATTTTAAGTCTTTTGCATTTTACACGAGATGATGAGATATTTCTATAGTTTGTAATGAAACCCTCGCGTCTTGAATATATCATGTTTTATTATAATAATTGTTAATAAAGAATAAATATGAAAAGTTGTTTGCTCCTGGTTCTAATACAATATAAATTTAAACCAAACTCATGGGAACAGTAATACAAACAGACTCATGTTTTATTAAGTCTGTCATTTTTTCCTACTTTTCCATTTGTGCCATTGTTTTTTTGCCATTTTTTCTACTTTTCCATTTGTGCCATTGTTTTCTGTTCCATTTTTCCTACTTTTCCATTTGTGCCATTGTTTTCTGTGCCGTTTTTTCCTACTTTTCTATTTGTGCCATTGTTTTCTGTGCAGTTTTTTCCAACTTTTCCATTTGTGCCATTGTTTTCTGTGCCATTTTTCCTACTTTTCCATTTGTGCCATTGTTTTCTGTGCTATTTTTCCAACTTTTCCATTTGTGCCATTGTTTTCTGTGCAGTTTTTTCCAACTTTTCCATTTGTGCCATTGTTTTCTGTGCAGTTTTTTTCCAACTTTTCCATTTGTGCCATTGTTTTCTGTGCAGTTTTTTTCAACTTTTCCATTTGTGCCATTGTTTTCTGTGCCATTTTTTCCAACTTTTCCATTTGTGCCATTGTTTTCTGTGCCGTTTTTTCCTACTTTTCCATTTGTGCCATTGTTTTCTGTGCCATTGTTTCCTACTTTTTCATTTGTGCCATTGTTTTCTGTGCAGTTTATTCCTGTGCAACTTTTACCGTGCTATGTTTTGTGTACCATTATTATCTATGCAATTTTTATTTATATTCGTTTCATAATATATTTCAAGCATATATTTTTATCTAATATCACCTTTTTATGCAATGTAAGACTTTTGCCTTAGCATTTACTGTAAACAAATATTACTGCAAGTTTGTTTTCAGATAAAATTTCATTTTACTGTTTAGTGTTGTTCTGTTGTTTTGCACGTATATAATATATATATATTGGCGTGATCTTTTCAATGCCTAGGGGCTCTTGAAGTCTTAATCCGGCTTGCCACCGCTGTCTCTTTCATCTCATATTGCATAATATTGCCAATTGGATATGGTTATTAGTCTGTTGTTACCTAAGCAATAGTTCATTTATAAAACCAATGTCTTAACTATTTTTTTGTTGCTGCTGCTTTAGCCAATTAATCCCTCGCTATACATAATTATTGTTACTCAGTTACCGCCAATGGCTGTAGTAACAGCTATACCGGGCAACTGTATAAATACAGAAAAGAAAGACTCTTGTGTGCACTAGTTTTTTGCTGAATTACTACTGTGTTTACCTGTCTTTTATATTAGAATTCTGCTTGCCCAATATCTACAGTAGACGTAATAGGCATATGATGACCATGACAATGATGAACGGTTGTGCACAAAACAGGACACTGTTTTCTACCCGGCACAATCTCTCCGAAGTTCTTAATGAATAATTACTAAACCTCCGCGGCATTATCACCTTTTTTATGATAGCGTTATTAGATAATAAACTGTAGTATCGGTCGTAAACTAAGGCGAAATATTAATATAAACAGGTAATTGAGTCACTGGGGTGCAGTCATGTCGGACACTGAGACCATGGCCTTGAATGAAACATGATCTTTGTGGACTGTTTCATTTCTGCGCATTTCTTACAATTTCTAATTAAAGTCAACCATCGTTAAAGCGGACTAATTGGGGGGGGGGTCCGGTTTAGTCGATTGTCCGATTTATCCGATATGCCTATATATGGTCAATATTATACAGGAATAATCACCTTAATAAGGCCTATATACATTGCACTATATACTGTTCACTATATACTATACTGTATATTACTTTAAAATAGTTAACCTGTGAGGATAAAGAAATTATTGTAGAGTTGGTAGGCTGTGATGTGTTTAGCGCTCCAGCTCGGACGGAAATCGGTCAGTTTCCTTTACCACGGATGACGTCCGTCTTATCTGATATTCGGGCTAACGGGATCCGGTTGAACGAGGGTCGACTGTATACCTTATGTAATGTATACGCTCAAACCAAAGTTGCGTTTCCATATCTATGTTAGTTTATTCTGTAAAAAGTGCAAATTTTCTGTAGTCTACAATTACTACCTCAACAAAACTACTGAAATAAGTGCTAGAAAAATAAGTGCTACAGATTACTACGTTACACTAAAAAGCTAAAAATGTATACATACATTGTTGGTCCAATATTGAGTCGAGAAAAAGCCAGAATGTCAGTAAAGGTACCAGTATAATTATAAGTCAAATTTTAAATGTAACAGAGACGTGTGTACATAATAAGTTTCACCTATACAATGTCAGAGTAGAAAAAGTAGTCTAGCTTGTTGAACTACAGTCTAATATATTGTGGCTTCTAATGCATATACTACCTTGGGAAGGGGTAATGGACCAAAACATTTGTACCTGCAAAACCTATGTTGAAAACACTCCTCGACACTGGCCTGCTCTATTTGCTTAAACGTTGATTATCAGCCTACCAAAGTCGAATAACACGCTTCTTTGGCCATCTTGACAATGCAGATTAGTGCAACAGACTTACCTCGGTCGTACCAAACTTTACTTGATCTGCTCATTAATACCCATTACAATTACATGTATATCTTTGCCATCTCGGTAGAATCTTAATTAGTTTCTGCGTAACTTTTTCAGTTTCAGTTGGGGATGTGACCCGAACATGGCCAATGTCAAGTTAGAACCAGATTGTCCTAATGCTGAGATCAATAAATTTACCCAATGACCCAATAAAGAACGTGTAAACTAGATAAGTAGACTCTGGGAGAGGGTTCAGTACAATATGACTATAAATCAAAGGAAAGTAATTTAGTAAGTGGCTTGGTCTTTTCAAGTATGTGATAATTATGTGTTAAGTAATGATTAAAGTATCTTCTTTTAGCAGTAATTCTTTCTAGTCACATGTGTCTAAGTCGTGTTTACGCAAAATTTACTAGATATATTAGAAAAATGACTTAACTTGAGTGATATTGGTTGTTGGCATCCTTCTGTCTCGGAAGACAATGGAGTGTGCGCCAAGAGAGTCAGTTATTGATCACATTGATGGAGCTGCAGCATCTACTGTGGCTGAGCAGTGCGATCCTTGGAACGTCTCCAGGGCGCACGCCTGGGCAAGGTGTATGGAGATCCTGAGTTGCCCAGACAACAGGAACCCCCTCTCTTCCTCCCTGGTGTAGTCCAAAGGAAAGCGGAGCGATATGTTTGGCGCCAGGTTGGCTGCCGGAGTCAGTGAGCATGCTGCACTGGTCCGCCTTCGGGGCTCCACTCCTGATTTGGAAGGTTTGCTCCTCTACACATGGCAGTTGGGTCACTTGACCTCCTCCGCCCTCTAACCATTGGGAGCTTATACAGTTCCTCCGCTTAGTGTCGAGATACAGTGTGGGCATTCCGCAGGCCTACAGCACCTGGTATTCGTAGGCGGTCACCCATCCAAGTAATAACCAGGTTCTACGTTGCTTAACTTCGGTGATCAGACGAGAACCAGTGTTTTCAACGTGATTTGGCCGTAGTCATTAATTTGAGTGATATTATTGAGGTCATTATTCTAATTGTACATACTCGGTTAATAGAAAATACAGCATCTTTAATAAACTTTTTACACCGTTATAATGAGTACAAGGCAGTAAATAGGATACGCTTTCTGCAAACACAGTTCGATACTTAATCAGCTTAATGTCAACAATAGAGAAAGCCACATTGTAGTAAAAATATTGCCATTGAATTTGCAGCAACTTCGAGAGACAGTTTATGGTCACATTAATTTTTGGTCATTTTTGCAAACGGTGGAGGCAACTGCTTCGTTATTTAGTCTGTACATTTAGAGGAACAAGTCATTTCTATTGAAATTAATGAATCTCTGACGAACGCCTTATGTGTTCCTCAAGGTTCAATGTTTTTCCTTCGATACTGTACATTTTAACACTGCACCTGACAGAGATATTTATATTAATTGTAATGTAACCAAAGGCGAACATGCAGATCACGGAAGGTTGCATGTATTCTCCCGAATGCATGCCACACACTCGTGCTGTAGTAACTGTAGTAACTAAGTAACTGTTGTATAAACTGACATGGGTATCATCTACAAAAATTTACATTTCTTGTTTATTTGAATCCCGAAGAGAAATGGAACTCTAACGCTAACCAAAATATGATGCAGCTTTACGTGTTTATTAAACGTAAAACTTTAACGGAAGAGCAGAAAAGTATCAAAATTGTCATTTACCAACAATTGTTGTTGAAGGATACTTAACTGTGAGTTGTTAGACTAATTATTGAAATCTTATTTCTCTAACAAGTAGCAAAGTGAGGCACAGTCCAGATGATGGAGCAGTACTTCATTCGAGGTTAGACAATCTCTTTGTAAGAAGCCAGACTACTTGCGCAGACCCTTTTAGCTCAATAAAGCCTTCCTACTTTTTGATATACATGTTCTTAGCTATTCCTCTAAGACACTCCGTCATCTTAGTGCTGGAACACCGCCTAAAACTAAACAAATATGGGCTTTCTTATGCCAAAAGTGTCCTTTGTCTCTATTTTATTATCTGTTCGGGCTTCAAATTTCCAAAGTTTTGCTGGCTTAGTTTTTCCTACAGCAACCATTTTTATCAGCTAAATTGCAGCATAGTTATTTATATTCACGAATAGCACTGTTGAATATTAGCATTAATGTATTTTCAAAGTAAATAAAAATTAAAAAATTTAAAACCGATAAGGGTCTAAGCTGTTACTGTAGGTACGTAATTCTATATTTCATGAACTTTGATCAGATCAACCTTATTGTTCCATCACCTTTTGAGTTCCACACAAAGTCTACTAAACGTTTTGCTCGAGTTCTTTTGAATTAATTATCTCCTTCAAAGAGTTTATTGGCTGTTTCATCGCTTTTGGTTGGACGGTTGGTTGTCTAGCTGCTGGTTGGTTACAAGGATGAACGCTTTAAATTTTCGTTCAATTTCGAGACGTCGGTGAGGAAGGGGCGAGAAACTGCCCTTTATTTACTACACGTAAGGTGTGCAGCGCTTCCTGGGATCTTAAAGAGAGTTTTCTACCTTCCTGGAAAGAGACAGGATAGTTCTTTTTTCCAAATACGTCCAGGCAAAATGAACGGCAGCGAGTAATTTCCTGGTTCTATTTCGGCGAATTCTTGTTAGGAAGCTATTGTTGTGATGTCATGCTGAATATGTATGTAAATACACTATATTTCAAGTAATCTTCAAGCAAGGCATTAGAACAATAATTATTGGTGACATCTGAATCAAGGAGTTGCGTATTTTAGCGACGTATACTCAGCAGCTTTGGTGAAGGTTCGAATACGCTATTGAGTACGTTTCTAGTTGTACGCGTGATTGTATTCTGAATTAGTTTTATGTCTATTTATATTTTTATGGTATTGAGCGGGGGTGTGCAAATTATCTGACTAACCGGGCCACATTAAACTTTCCCGCAATTCCTGCGGGCCACAGGCAGTTTGATCAAGGAGCCAAGTACAGAAAGGCCTAATAACGATTTTTTTGCATCCGACCTGCGTACATCATTACTACTACACCCAAGAAATTATTTTAGAAGTTATTAAAATTTATATTACAAACCACATATTTCTACTTTCAGGACAGATAGTGGTAATTTCATTACAATGCATATTAGTAATGTGTATCACACAGTCTGTGTAGTACAGTGACATTAAGCTACAACCGTCTTGTAAGGGTTAATGGCATCCGATCTAGTAGAAAAAACTACCCGCACTATCTTTGGGATCGTGGCACGGACTTCAGCTGGATACACTCAATTAATCGCCCGGGCCGCACTTTCATTAGGTTGACAAATCTCTTTGTGGGCCGCACAAATTCTCCAGGCGGGCCGCAATTTGCACACCCCTCGTATTGAGCTTAAGATTAAAGATTTAATTATTGTACTTTAAAGCATAAAAATCCGTTTCAGCGTTGCCACAAATTCATTTGAAAGTCACATGTATAATATTCACAATGTTTTATTTCCTTGCACATGCACTGCATTGGATATACCGTAAAAGGGGGTGAGTTTGATTCGACTAAAACTAGACATTTTTCATAATTTTTTCATAGGGTGGCGAACTCACCCCCAACCAAACAATCACAACCAGTTAACTTCAGCTGCCTAGAATGGCATTAAACAGTGTTAAATTGTTAGTGGCGAATTCACCCCACGATAGTGGTTCATTCGAAAGGCAATATAAAGCTTGAACTAAGAAAATCGGTTGGGTAATTCTCTTGCTATGGCAGGAAACGTAAAATATACCACTAAAAAGTGGCGAACTCACCCCGTTTTACGAAATCAGATGCGTACCGTTTCGTAAATCATTTATAAATTAAAATACGTAAATGATAACATATGTCGAGTGAGGGTGATAGTACTCCACCTGGCCCCAGTAAAATCTTATTTCTTTTAGCAAAAACAGGAAAACTTCTCATTAGTACAGATGTCATATTCATAGCCATGTCATAAGTCATTTATGTTACATTACACCTTTACAATAGTTTCATGTACAATATCTAGTGAAAGGGCCTACAATGAACATAATACAGATAAGAAATAGTGCACAGGAAAAGCCTCAAACACTGTTCACTTATACACGAAGGTAAATGTGTTGCGGGCAATCAAAAAGCAGGTCTTGTTAGACACAGTGAAAGAAAAAAAAGTAATGGAAATAATCTGAAGATTTAAAGTGAATCGTGATAAAAAACATTAGTGCTTAAAAGCAATGTCTGTTGGTACATCCTTTTAGGCAAAATATAATGGCACTTGAATTTTTGTTTACTTTGAAAATAGATTAGCGCTAATATTCAACAGTACTATTCGTAAATATATAGCTATGCTGCAATTTAGCTGATAAAAATGGTTGCTGTAAGAAAAACTATGCCAAAAAAACTTGGAAATTTGAAGCCCGAACAGATAATAAATAGAGACAAAGGACATTTTTGGCATAAGAAAGCCCATATTTGTTTAGTTTTAGGCGGTGTTCCAGCACTAAGATGACGGAGTGTCTTAGAGGAATAGCTAAGAACATGTATATCAAAAAGTAGGAAGCCTTTATTGAGCCAAAAAGGTGTCTCTTGCTACATCTTTTTAAGCAAAATATAATGGCACTCGGTTAAAATGTTTTCTTGGTTGATTTTTTCCGCACAACCTGTACGAAGCCTGTATATTTTCTGCTCGCACCTGGTGCCTCGTCTTTGCCTTTCGCAAGACAATTAAGCTATAGCGAAGGTTATATACAAGCCGGCAGCATACTGATGAAATTAGTTGCACGCGTTTACTTTGCTGTTAGCAAGATTTGCGTAATTAATAACGGCGATAAATGAGCTGTTGGGCTGCGAGTTTTGTCATTTTAATGCGCCTGGGATTGTGCAGGTTTTCATCAGCAAAAGTTGAATTGAAATAAATTGAAATGAATTGAACTGAATCAAATGCAGACGAATCGAACTGCACTGAATGGAGCCGATTAATTTCAGTTGTTTTATTAATCACATGTAATCGTTTTGTGAGACATTGTATCAACAACCCTGAACACACACGTTATTATGCGGTTAAACTGAAGTTTTTAACTATAAAATCTCCGAAGTTATGATTCGTGTGCGAGTTATAATTACAATAAGTTTTGCGAAGGTGTAGCCACTTTTTTGGAATTCATATTAGTAAGTTCATTAACCTATCCACCTTCAAGCCAGCCCAATTCAGTGCTGGTCCCAAGCCCGGATAAATAGGGTAGGGTTAGGGTCAGGAGGGGCATCTGTAAAAACTGCGCCAAAACCTTCTATGAATGAGTGGTGAGACTTAAAGGTAAAGTCCACAAAGAAGTGGTCAGACCCGCTCTAATCTATGGGCTGGAAGCAGCTTCTCTAAAGAAGACCGAAGAGAAGAAAATGGGTGTGGTGGAGATGAGGATGTTGAGATGGATGGTGGGAATAACAAGAAGAGATAAAATTAGAAATAATAACATCAGAGGAACAGTAAAAGTAGTGGAAGCCTCGCAAGATTGCGATGGTATGGACACCTGAAAAGAAGAGTCGGTGAAGATCATGTGGGAAGGGAAGACATAAATGAAGAGATGGTCAGCAACAGCATTGCGCGGAGAAGACTCATTCACAACGGCGACCCCGCATAGGGAAAAGCTGGGAAGAAGAAGAAGATTAGTAAGCTCATTAATAGGAAAGCTGAGTAAACTCTCACTGGTTTTTGTGTTGCAGAAGCTTACCTGCTTACCTGCTTACCTGCTTACCTGCTATTTAAATAGAAGCGCAATAGTAAAACCAGCAATATCAGTGTACTAAGATTTAACAATAGCGGAAATAAGTAAATTTGCTCAGCATACATATGTCACATTCAGCTTACATGATGAAAATCGTAATGGTCGTAATTTAGTGATAGTTGCAACAGGACTGGAACCCAGACAATTGTCAAAGATAGCAATTCTTATGTGTTAGCGTTTCTTGTAAATGCAAAAATAACTAGTACATATATATATATATAGTCAACTTTCATGGAATGGAGAATGGCTGGACACAGCTGCCAGACTGACACAGCTGGACACAGCTGCCAGACTGACACAGCTGGACACAGCTGCCAAACTTTCAGAATGATGCTTTAGGCCATTCTAAAAGCGATTTGGACATTTTTTATAAATGACAAGTTGATGCTCCAAACTTCCAAGACTCAATTTGCATTTTGTTCAAGGATATTGTGTGAAAATTTTAAAATTGCGCCTTTGCATCAATAACTTCTTATATTATTGAAACATAAATCTTTAAAATTATGATATATATTACATACAATTTTAATACCGCAGTGTATTTTTCTGGCCGCAGGGAGTTGACATTCTGCGCACGTAATTTTCAGTTTCTAAATTGCGGTATCTAAACTACCTGCGAGTGAAACATCTTTGCTCATTTTCTACAAGATTGCAATATCCATACTCTTTTTAATATGAGAAACCTTTGCAGGGGCGCACGTAAGCTTTATGCGCAGCTGCGGGCGCTACCAGCCTTTCAATATGAGAAACCTTTGTTGGGGCGCACGTAAGCGGGCGCTACCAGCCTTTTCCCCTCAGAAATCCTAGCAATCGCCATACGTGTCTTTGTTGCTTGTTCGTAACTTTATCTTTTATATTTTAACCGTCGACTCAACATTAGGTCTATTTCACACAGGAAACACAAGGGAAATGACACGGGGAATTATTGTTGTCAGAAATCAGGAAATTTTCGAGTTGTTCTCGACAACGCATGAAGCAAGAAAGTTCATTTCACACAGAAACGCGCAGTTTTTTTAAGACTTCCAGTTAGCTGCAGCTCAATATATTTACAGTATGCAGTTTATAAAAATGATAATTAAAGGTATAATGAACAGAAGCCCTGTTTATATATATGTCTTTTGTCTGCAACACTACTGACCAGTGGCGCTGAACAAAACGTTGAAGTAACCAGCAAGGACACATATTTAGTATCATCAACTGATGACTCTAATCAGAAAATTGCAGGTTCGCCAAATGTTCATTGAATAGGTTAATTTTTTCCGCAAGTACTACGATGTAAGCATGCTATGCCTTGAAATTTAGTTATCTGTACTGTCGTAGAGTCTGAGTCGCATTGTGAAAGTCATGTTTAAAGTTGTAGATAACTCACTTTGTAGAACAAGAATAAACAACTATACTACATATTTGCACAAAACTGAAAAGTGTTTATTAGACTACATACACATATGTAGAATGACTGCTGCACTGAACACTGAGAACAAGAGTGTCCTGCACTGATCACTGAGAGTTAGACAGGTGTGTAGCACGACTGCTGCACTGCACTGAGAGTGAGACAGTGACCAGAAAGTAAATCCAGTCAGTATATATAGGTATAGGTGATTATGCAAACTTGGCTTCACAAAAACCATTACTGTAAAATAGGGAGAGATCCAGTGAATATGCATTCACTGGACCGTACAATTATACTGGGGGTGAGTTTAGCTAGTAAAATGTAAAAGGATTAGTTCATAGATGGCAGCACCTAAAAATGTACAATTACAACTTCCACACGCATTTTAAAAAAGGTTTATTTTAAATGTCTAAACTTGTCTTGTCTTGGCTTGGCTTGGCTCGGCTTATCTATCTGCATAATAATAACTTCCACAAACTGTTATGTGACTGAAACTACTAACCTCTTTCACCACAAGTTTCGAGTATCTTTCAAATTGCTAGTTTTATGCTCATAATTACCGTGACACGCGTTCGGCTGTTGTTTAATCAACTCTCGCAAGACTTGTATAATTAGCACTTGTAGAAAACATCCAAGAAAATTTTCCCTCTGTTGCAACGCCAACTGAGTGTGAGTTCGACTCTCGTCCAGTGAGACCTAGACCTTTTGCTCGTATGAAAACCGTTTTATTTTATATTGTTGACAAGTTAAAAAA
>JAQGDQ010000107.1:485264-500264 GCA_030141605.1 Tubiluchus corallicola
TTTTTATGTTGATGATTATATTATATTTTTTTTATGCTGCTTAGTGCTTGACGATCATAATGATGATGATGATGACGATGATGATGATAGTGATGATGGTGATGATGATGATGTTGATGGTGGTGATGATGATGATGATGATGACGATGACGACGATGATGATGTGGTGATTATGATGATGATGACGGTGATGATGGTGATGATGATGGTAATGATGATGATGTTGGTGGTGGTGATGATGATGATGATGAAGATGATGATGATGATTATGATGATGATGATGATGATGACGACGATGATGATGTGGTGATTATGATGATGATGACAACGACAGGTTAAGTGACAAAAATGTTGTTCTAAGATTCAAGAAAGATTACATTCTATGAGAAAAATAAGTTAACATATATAAACGTATGGCTGGTCGCTTGGCGGTCTTATCTTAATAAATTCTTTAACTTTAACCTGTTCTAGCAAAACGTTAAATGAAATGTTTTTATACGTTTAATTTATTTGAATGCAATCTCAGGTTGATAGGTAAAATTTAGGATTTCAGCCTGAATCGTCACCCATCGTCTACCTAATACTTTCCTCCATTGGTCTCTTATGTCTGACGTGTAAAATGCGTCACTGTTATTCAATGCCTTTATAAGAAGATTTGAGCTTTGCATTACTCTACTGTATAGACTGTATGCAGTTTTTCTACGTATTACATCAAAGTATAAAACATCGTGGTCTACTGAAATAGTCCTGGAACTATAATCATATGGGTAGTTGAAAAGTTTGTGTTTTGAAATATTGTGAGCTACTTTAAGTTTGCTGAGACTGTACCTATAAAAATGTCGCCAGGTGGCCATACAGTAGAAAGAATTACAATAAGAGTTGAACAGATGAGTTTTGACATTAGGTGAACAAAGATGAAATTTTCTAAGAATACGGTTTGCTCTAGCACAAACAAGACTTCGTTGTCTGATAACATCCATATCATCTTTAATCCATATCCATAGCATGTAAGAATTTCAGTTCATTTCGTTTCATAATAATTGATTGGTTGCACCAATTTGCACGTAGCGCACCACTGCGACTTCAGCAGTCCTCATTTACTGCCTAGCATATGCCAGTCATGAGCTAGGCTTCTGCATGGTCAATAGTTTATCACTTGCAACAATTACTATTTGGTGAGCAGCTCATTTGAGCCGCCTCTGTGGCAGCGCAAATACGGTAAATGCAGATATACGTCCGCTTAATGCAAAGCTCAAATAGCCGTTGCCCAGTCATTGGCGAGGTCGATAAGTAAGAAGATATCCTCGGTAAACTAATTGTCATCAGAAAGTTTTCCATCCCTTAATGAAGCCCCGCATTATTTACATTCGTGCTGGCATTCGCGCATACAAATTGACCCTGTGTTTGTCTTCGCTAGCCTTGAAATAATGCCGTGTTGGATGTATATAATAGAGTGTGACTTGGTTCAACTTGCTTTGGCTAATATGATCGATCGAATGCGGACTATTCTGCTCGGGAGGTGATTCAGTGCATTTCGAGTTTCTCTGCTGAGGTTTGTTTTCCTCAAATAGACTAACTTCCTGATGGGAAATCACAATCTGTGTGAAAAGCGAGTTTCGTTGCTGGCCGTTCAATTCATGAAATAAGCCGCATTCTGTCGTAAGCCATAAGGTCTTAAAAAAACTGTTATACATTTCACTACTTATGAAACCTGTTCGTGAAATGTTCTAAGTACCTGAAACTCGAACTAGAAATCAACATACCATAATTAACTATTTCGAAATTTAAAGATTTTGGTCATGTCAAAAGTGTAAGCATAATTATTTGAGACACGTCTAATCATATTTACTGGAGCAAGACTATTAATTTGAGGTTGTCACTTAGTATGCTTGACAAAACACGCCTGGTAAAGTCTTTTTTCTTTGACTATAAATTTATTTCACAATAAGAAAGCTGACGCCTCAGTTGCATTACCATCAAGTTGATTTCGAAACTATAGTCAAATTTGCTGCTGTTTTGATTTCGAGGCTCTAGTTAAATCAGCTGTAAACTGTGCGCAGAAGGCTTCTCAAAATTTTAAAATAAATACTGGACTGCTGTCCGCTTTTAACGGAGGCAGGACGGATGGCACCACTGCCCACACCGTGCGGCATGTCCCAATTAAGTCCTTCAACACCAAACCCAAAACAAAACCCGAACAATCGAGTCAAAACAACAATTTATTACTACATATCACACCCCCAATAAGGAACAAACAGCTTACCTAGAAGAACGGAGTTTGCGGCAAAGCCTGAGAAATGTGAACAGAGCTGCAATGAAAGACACGACCACTGACAAGGATCTACAGCAGACCTTCCCTTTTTATAAGGTCACGTGTGCACGTGACTAGTGGCTTTTACTAACGCAAGGTCAGAATACGAGTCTGTGCTAGATAAAGCCACGTTCACATGCACACCTGAGAAGTCCACTGTATTCCCCAGCCAGCATTACGTTTCATTTCACAACAGCCCCGTAGTACACTACTTATGGTTAGCTGATCACCATCATCACCATCATCATCACCAGATAAACAAAAAATAATGATGTCAATTTTCAGGCCAGTTTTATGACATTTTAGGTCGTCTAATAATTTCATCTAGTTACTTGACTTTGAGCTAGTTGATGTGCGATTTAATGATGCGTAACTACTGCCACTGAATCATAAGGCAGTAAGTGATGAAATCCACCCCAAGCAGGTGGCATTTGTCGTCAGTAAACGTTTGCTTATTGTTTTAACAGCATTACCGAAATAAGATCGAAAACAAACGTTAACTGTCTGCTCAAGTATTTATGGGTAATATGCTACTAGCATTTTGGACTCCAGTATCGGAGCCAGAATGATATGAATGAATTCAGGAAACATGGTTAGCTTTTATACTCATCATCAGTATTTATGATCACACTCGGCTACGACATCAAAATATAACGAGAGTTAAAGGAAAGAACAAAAAACTCAGTATGTCTTATCTGTGTTTACTATTGTCTCTTAAATTTATAAAAATAAAACAAAGAAATTTACAAAAAACTGTACTACGTCCGAATAGAAATTTTCAGGCGTGGTGGTTGCCGCCATTCACTTGAAAATTATGACGTAACTGGGTAACTTTTCGTAAGCGCGTGCTGCTTAAACTAATTCAAATTTCTGCAGCTTACTGATTCTTCAGCAAAAATATCACAAAATTAGATCTCTAATTTTTCTGTAAAAACTTATTATACATTTGACGATGATTGGACAGAGCGTTACTTTCCTTCAGGACGAATGACGTCATTGGAAGAAAAACGGGCATTGAAAATGGCGGGGGGGGGGGGGAAGCAGGAAACGATCGCGACTTTAAAGTGATTTCACTAATTACACGAGGTGGTTAACACACTTTTATTAGTAAATCCTTCTAACATTTCTCGCGAACATTGAAACAAGCCTAACTTTCCAGAAGGCTTGACCTTTCCTTTAGTGCCATTTTTGCATTTTTCACTTTGGTTGGTATATGTATAATGTCTGCAGTTTGCTGTGACAATACGACTGCAACATCATTTTCATTCTCATCCTTTACTATCTTTTATTTGTTGTTTTTCATGCAGTCTGCCAAGGTCGTTCGTCTGTATACGGATATGCGTGGCTCCTGTTTTGTTGGTTTTTGTGAAATTCCAGCTGAACTCTTTGTAAATTTCATTTACTGTTCGCCCGCTTAAACTGAAGCAACGTGATCAAAACCCGAAGAAAAGCTGTATTTGCGTTTAGCAAACAACAAAATCTGACATATTTTGATAAATCTGTCGGCGCAGAATTGAGATTTAACACAGATGCTGGCGCTGGTTTGTTGAGTTGGACGCGGGTAAACATTGCTAAGCAAAGAGATGACAAAGGAAATCCTCTTTTTAATTTTGTTTGCTAAATTTGGCGCAAGCTAGACTGTACAAAAGCTGTACAGGCAAAAATGGGGCTGAATTCTAAAGTACTGAACTTAGAAATGTTACATAAATTTGGCACAAGCTAGACTGTACAAAAGCTGTACAGGCAAAAATGGGGCTGAATTCTAAAGTATTGAACTTAGAAATGTTACATAAATTTGGCACAAGCTAGACTGTACAAAAGCTCTACAGGCAAAAATGGGGCTGAATTCTAAAGTATTGAACTTAGAAATGTTACATAAATTTGGCACAAGCTAGACTGTACAAAAGCTGTACAGGCAAAAATGGGGCTGAATTCTAAAGTATTGAACTTAAAAATGTTACATAAATTTGGCACAAGCTAGACTGTACAAAAGCTGTACAGGCAAAAATGGGACTGAATTCTAAAGTATTGAACTTAGAAATGTTACATAAATTTGGCGCAAGCTAGACTGTACAAAAGCTGTACAGGCAAAAATGGGGCTGAATTCTAAAGTATTGAACTTAGAAATGTTACATAAATTTGGCGCAAGCTAGACTGTACAAAAGCTGTACAGGGAAAAATGGGGCTGAATTCTAAAATACTGAACTTAGAAATGTTACAATGAAACCTTACATGTCAGGTTTATATAATTTCGATTTACTCATGACTAGTTTCATTTTTTTGCTTCTTATGTTGGTTTGAGTTCTTGATTTATATGTAATTATTAGTTTTGTTTTTGATGAGATTAAATTTTCCGTTTTGTTTGCTAATTTAAATTTTGCCTCTTCTCCTAGCCAAACGTATTTACTGTTTCTAAATTCAAACTAATTTGAACTTGTTGCCTCATTTATTTTTGTTTTGTTAAGTTGCTGATAATTTTCATTTGTACATACCTCACTTGACAGGTCACTTAATTTTCTTCAGTTTGGATGGTTGACTTGGTGACCCTTGGTCTTTTCGCCACCCCGTCTCTTTTCCGTCTTTCTTTTAGTTTTTACCGTTTGTTTATGCTTATTTTGTAACATTCAGAGACAAATAAATTTTTTACTTACTTTACTTACTTACTTACTCACTCACTCACTCACTCACTCACTCACTCACTCACTCACTCACTCACTCACTCACTCACTCACTCACTCACTCACTCACTCACTCACTCACTCACTCACTCACTCACTCACTCACTCACTCACTCACTCACTCACTCACTCACTCACTCACTCACTCACTCACTCATCCACTCACTCACTCACTCTCACCCACTCACTCACTTTCTCTCACTCACTCACTCACACTCACTCACTCACTCACTCACTCACTCACTCACTCACTCTCTCACTCACTCACTCACTCACTCACTCACTCACTCACTCACTCACTCACTCACTCACTCACTCACTCACTCACTCACTCACTCACTCACCCACTCACTCACTCACTCACTCACTCACTCACTCCTCACTCACTCACTCACTCACTCACTCACTCACTCACTCCTCACTCACTCACTCACTCACTCACCACCACCACACCACCACCACACCACCACCACCACCACCACCACCACCACCACTCACTCACTCCTCACTCACTCACTCACTCACTCACTCACTCACTCACTCACTCACTCACTCACTCACTCACTCACTTACTTACAAACTAAATATTGTATAAAAATTTCCCTAAGCAATTGTTTTATTAGAATCTGTTGCCTGCTTTATCTACTTACAATCATGAAACACAATGATGTACAGAAGTCCAAGCATACACTTAATGTTATGCAAACCTGGTACATCTAGTACACTGTACCAAAGATGAGCTCAGTAGTTTGCAGGTTAACTCATGGCTTGACCAGGACTGTTTTGTCCACGGCCCACACAGATTTTAGACCCACAGTTCAAGAATAGTTCAACTTAAGAGTGTGTTGAAGCTCTCAATGGGCTCTCTTTTACTGACGTTGCCTGACTGCTGTTTCAGTCGTCCTGTTTGCACAATGTTAAAAATATCGTCTCATTTTACAAGTATTTAAGACGTGATGAACGTCTCAAACTTCACGAACGTCCCAATGTAGCTTCGATTAGTCTGCAAACAGTAAGGTTAAAGTATTTTACTCCTAAACTGAAGATTGAAACAATCTACTCTTTAAAATATTGAAAGGGGACACTTACGTGATAAGAATGACTTACGTGAACGAAATTTTACCACACAAAAGTAATTCGTGTTCCCGCGGCTAGTTCTTAGCTGTTACACGCATTTCGCATACGTTAGTTAGATGGGTATTAGCGCCTGCATTTCGGAAACGCTTGCGTGAAAGGGCAGCTCATTTCAGAGCTGTTCGTTTGTGACATAATACACACGTTCGAGATCTCATGCTTGAGTACAGTGGTGAATTTAAAATTTCAATTTTTATCTTAAAATATGCCGAGTAAATTTTTTCTCATTATTTCGCAGTGTACATCATTTTTCGCTTTCGCAAACACGTTTAAGACGCTCGTGGAATGTTAGTACTGTTGAAAATTGTGTTCATTTGTGACGTCATGATTAGCTCGTCTCGCCCGCCGTTAATAAGTTTTTAACCTATTATTTATTTATCAAAAAATGCTTTGACATTATTATATGTGTTAAAATGTACTTCAGCGTGTGGTAGGTTTTGAAAAATCGTCCTGTTTTGCTTTAACAACAGACATGTCAGCGAACTCTGCCAATGCCTAACTGGAGTGATTTTACCAGTAATTCCAGTTAACCAGCAAAACACATGAAACAAAGATGCGAACTGTGTGTATCTAGTTACAAAACTAGCTCAAGTTAAGGAATGGGCAAGGTTAGATTTGCAACCTGAGCTTCGTGTTTCTACTTTAAGTATATTTTGCTCGATTGTTTTTCTGGTTCTTTCAACTGCATTTAGTCTGTTTAGCACTTGCGTGGACATCTTAGTCAGTTTTGCCATCAGAATCATATATAGACCTATACATCTTTTTAAACCATTTAAAGCTTAAAGTTTAAACTTCAGAACAGTTACTTAACCATTTTACATTAACTGTACATACTCAGATTACGTACATTAACGTGAATTTGTCTACTAACTTCGCTATTTAAACAATTTGGCTAATTAATCCGATGTTAAATACAGTAATTAGTAAAAACTAGCTCGCTTCGTATTTTGGAGACAAGTAAAATAGGTGTTGTTTATTTTTGTTCAAAAGGGTTTTTTCCTGAAGAGAAATAAGGCCTAATTGGCACACCACACACCACATACCACTTATGTTGTTTCCACTCACTATAGCTATTGACAACTTATTGTATAGAATCAGTTTGACGAAAAAGAAAATTTTTGACATTTCTAACTTTATAATATCAATAGTCATTATTCAACAGTGCTGTTTCTAAAGATTCTAGGGAAACAGTTTAATGGGCACAACAGGTGATTTATTTGCAGATAAACTCAATATTGTTAGGGAGGCACCTGTGTCGGGTCAGGTGTAGGCGCCCTCTACACGCCTAGCTTCCACGTCAGCAGCGACTCACCCCTTTCTTGTAGGTCCAGACGTCTTGTTTGGGCCTACACGTGGTGTGAGAAGACAGCTGACCTGGAATGCCAGTATAAAAGCGTGTAGAGGTCACTACAGCCTTGATTTTCTGACACAGGTGCTCCTCGGGGGTAGTGCTGTTACTGAGTTAGTTAGTTATTTTTTGTGCACGTGTATTTTGTTCCCTATTGTTATTAGTGCTGATAATAAACTCCGTACAGTGTAGTTTTTGTGTATTTTATTTTATGAGAGTTAAATGACATGCTATAACAGGTATATGGTACTAGTTTACAGACATTAACTTAGTTAATAACATTTTAATTAACATTAACATTTGTAGTTAAGTAATCAGTTACGCAACGATAGTAAAATGGGTCTTCGTTTTATAGCAATATCAAAACCGCAATGCCATCTGGGAGTTCGACCCCCTGAGTCGAATTCAGTCCAATATTAATACTATTGGCAGTCATTATCGAGAAACGTATAAGAAATATACATGTATAATGACTGCCGTTAGGTAGTTGAAATGCTACGTTTGTCTATACCCATTTCTTGTACCCACTAAACTATTTCAGTACATTTCGATGTGCCGGTATGCGAAATCTATAGGGCTAAAGTAAATTATCCATAATCCCGTAGATAGACCTAAGAAATATAATATACAAAAAAAACAAGTCCGAATCCTTTATCATTAAACAACTGAAATTCAATGTGATTCGTTATCATTCATTAATCGTACTGAATTTCAGGTGAATATTGATAATGCACTTAAAAGGAAGTGATGTTACCTTGTTCATTACTTCTTAAACTTTCGGAGGGATTTTTGATAAATGAGCCTACTGATTAGAAAAACATCGTACACGTGATAATTCTCACCCCTCTTATTCTTACACTGAGCAAAACGTATTGTTACGAAGGCAGATTATGACCAACCCCCTAATGTTAGTAATGGGTATGGCTGAGAAGCCCAGTAATGCAAATATATCTGTATAAAACAGAATGCATGCCGTAATTGCATGACGATTCCAACCTGGCCTTTCTGTCTGTAAAGGTGAATGCTGTAGGTTTGCTGATTTTTATACGAAAGTCTGTTCACATGTCATGGAGCTACTGGTTGTGCATTAAAGTTTATTTTACATTCGTATTTTACTTTTCTCGTCTGCTGTAAAGTATTTCATAACTTGTATGCCGCTCTATACATCCCGAGACGAATCCGCGTTGGAACCCGGGTCCGTTACAGTATTATTGACATAAGGTAGTCCTGAATGTGAAGCATTGGGTTTCTTGCTTATTGCGGTTTCTCTGTCCAACTGCTATGGATGTTGCTATGGATACATTTTGTGATGATTCCTGCGACGCCTGAAGTACCAGATGTACTGGCTCTGCCTTTCCCATGGATCATACTTCTGGCGTGGAGAATAGTGAGGCTGGCGACCTGGTGTAATCCCTCCCTCACTTTAAACCAAGTCACGCACAAGTCATGATGACAGGTCACCACCTGGCGTGGAGGGAGTGAGGCTGGCGACCTGGTCCAATCCCTCCCTCACTTTAAACCAAGTCACGCACAAGTCATGATGACAGGTCACCACCTGGCGTGGAGGGAGTGAGGCTGGCGAC
Organism: Tubiluchus corallicola; assembly: GCA_030141605.1. NCBI lineage: Eukaryota > Metazoa > Priapulida > Priapulimorpha > Priapulimorphida > Tubiluchidae > Tubiluchus > Tubiluchus corallicola. Next base: position 494,319 of record JAQGDQ010000107.1, read on the forward strand.
CTGGTGCAAGCCCTCCCTCACTTTAATCCAAGTCACGCACAAGTCATGATGACAGGTCACCACCTAGCGTGCAGAGAGTGAGGCTGGCGACCTGGTGCAATCCCTCCCTCATTTTAAACCAAGTCACGCACAAGTCATGATGACAGGTCACCACCTGGCGTGGAGAGAGTGAGGCTGCCGACCTGGTGTAATCCCTCCCTCACTTTAAACCAAGTCACGCACAAGTCATGATGACAGGTCACCACCTGGCGTGGAGAGAGTGAGGCTGGCGACCTGGTGCAATCCCTCCCTCACTTTAAACCAAGTCACGCACAAGTCATGATGACAGGTCACCACCTGGCGTGGAGAGAGTGAGGCTGGCGACCTGGTGCAAGCCCTTCCTCACTTTAAACCAAGTCACGCACAAGTCATGATGACAGGTCACCACCTGGCGTGGAGAGAGTGAGGCTGGCGACCTGGTGCAATCCCTCCCTCACTTTAAACCAAGTCACGCACAAGTCATGATGACAGGTCACCACCTGGCGTGGAGAGAGTGAGGCTGGTGACCTGGTGCAATCCCTCCCTCATTTTAAACCAAGTCACGCACAAGTCATGATGACAGGTCACCACCTGGCGTGGAGAGAGTGAGGCTGCCGACCTGGTGTAATCCCTCCCTCACTTTAAACCAAGTCACGCACAAGTCATGATGACAGGTCACCACCTGGCGTGGAGAGAGTGAGGCTGGTGACCTGGTGCAATCCCTCCACTTTAAACCAAGTCACGCACAAGTCATGATGACAGGTCACCACCTGGCGTGGAGAGAGTGAGGCTGGCGACCTGGTGCAATCCCTCCCTCACTTTAAACCAAGTCACGCACAAGTCATGATGACAGGTCACCACCTGGCGTGGAGAGAGTGAGGCTGGCGACCTGGTGCAATCCCTCCCTCACTTTAAACCAAGTCACGCACAAGTCATGATGACAGGTCACCACCTGGCGTGGAGAGAGTGAGGCTGGCGACCTGGTGCAATCCCTCCCTCACTTTAAACCAAGTCACGCACAAGTCATGATGACAGGTCACCACCTGGCGTGGAGAGAGTGAGGCTGGCGACCTGGTGCAATCCCTCCCTCACTTTAAACCAAGTCACGCACAAGTCATGATGACAGGTCACCACCTGGCGTGGAGAGAGTGAGGCTGGCGACCTGGTGCAATCCCTCCCTCACTTTAAACCAAGTCACGCACAAGTCATGATGACAGGTCACCACCTGGCGTGGAGAGAGTGAGGCTGGCGACCTGGTGCAATCCCTCCCTCAGTTTACACCAAGTCACGCACAAGTCATGATGACAGGTCACCACCTGGCGTGGAGAGAGTGAGGCTGGCGACCTGGTGCAATCCCTCCCTCACTTTAAACCAAGTCACGCACAAGTCATGATGACAGGTCACCACCTGGCGTGGAGAGAGTGAGGCTGGCGACCTGGTGCAATCCCTCCCTCACTTTAAACCAAGTCACGCACAAGTCATGATGACAGGTCACCACCTGGCGTGGAGAGAGTGAGGCTGGTGACCTGGTGCAATCCCTCCCTCACTTTAAACCAAGTCACGCACAAGTCATGATGACAGGTCACCACCTGGCGTGGAGAGAGTGAGGCTGGTGACCTGGTGCAATCCCTCCCTCACTTTAAACCAAGTCACGCACAAGTCATGATGACAGGTCACCACCTGGCGTGGAGAGAGTGAGGCTGGCGACCTGGTGCAATCCCTCCCTCACTTTAAACCAAGTCACGCACAAGTCATGATGACAGGTCGCCACCTGGCGTGGAGAGAGTGAGGCCGGCGACCTGGTCCAATCCCCCCTCACTTTAAACCAAGTCACGCACAAGTCATGATGACAGATCACCACCTGGCGTGGAGAGAGTGAGGCTGGCGACCTGGTGCAATCCCTCCCTCACTTTAAACCAAAGTCACGCACAAGTCATGATGACAGGTCACCACCTGGCGTGGAGAAAGTGAGGCTGGCGACCTTGTGCAATCCCTCCCTCACTTTAAACCAAGTCATGCACAAGTCATGATGACAGGTCACCACCTGGCGTGGAGAAAGTGAGGCTGGTGACCTGGTGCAATCCCTCCCTCACTTTAAACCAAGTCACGCACAAGTCATGATGACAGGTCACCACCTGGCGTGGAGAGAGTGAGGCCGGCGACCTGGTGCAATCCCTCCCTCACTTTAAACCAAGTCACGCACAAGTCATGATGACAGGTCACCACCTGGCGTGGAGAGAGTGAGGCTGGCGACCTGGTGCAATCCCTCCCTCACTTTAAACCAAGTCACGCACAAGTCATGATGACAGGTCACCACCTGGCGTGGAGAGAGTGAGGCTGGCGACCTGGTGCAATCCCTCCCTCACTTTAAACCAAGTCACGCACAAGTCATGATGACAGGTCACCACCTGGCGTGGAGAGAGTGAGGCTGGCGACCTGGTGCAAGCCCTTCCTCACTTTAAACCAAGTCACGCACAAGTCATGATGACAGGTCACCACCTGGCGTGGAGAGAGTGAGGCTGGTGACCTGGTGCAATCCCTCCCTCACTTTAAACCAAGTCACGCACAAGTCATGATGACAGGTCACCACCTGGCGTGGAGAGAGTGAGGCTGGCGACCTGGTGCAATCCCTCCCTCACTTTAAACCAAGTCACGCACAAGTCATGATGACAGGTCACCACCTGGCGTGGAGAGAGTGAGGCTGGCGACCTGGTGCAATCCCTCCCTCACTTTAAACCAAGTCACGCACAAGTCATGATGACAGGTCACCACCTGGCGTGGAGAGAGTGAGGCTGGCGACCTGGTGCAAGCCCTCCCTCACTTTAATCCAAGTCACGCACAAGTCATGATGACAGGTCACCACCAAAAATTCAAAGTCCCGTGGCGATGGGGGAGTGGCGAACCAGCAAGTGCGGATTACACTCAAGCTGCAATCACAAACCTACACACAGGCGGCTCAGGGCATTGGCCTAGTCAGTCACCTTCGAGCTCATCAAAGGAATGACAACCCCCGAACTGACCCTTTATCCCTGTCACTATGGTCATCTTCGATTCGAAGGACGAACATCATCAATAGTAGGGATAATGATAGCAATGGATCTTCAGGTTTAACGTTTTTTTATTTTTTAGAAATTTCGAAATGTTGTTTAAGCACTAGCATCACATCACAGCTCTAGTAATTGTCTGCCTGTCAGATCATCATGTTATTAAACAGTTTATGGTTGTGGATTTGAACTAAAGAGTATACATGTATATATGAATTGAACCCCGGTCTCGAAACTCCTCGTTTTGAATCGACAATATTTGAGCATCATCGGATAAGCTTCACAAGAATGCGTCTTCAGTCACATAGGCTGCGGACAGAAACGGGTAGATGGGCGAGACAGCCAAGGGAAAATAGGTTATGTCCTTGTGGGAACATTCAAACTGAGAAACACGTTATACAGACACGCCCCCTAACATCAAATATTAGAAACCGCTACGACAATGTAAACTTTGCTGATTTAACTCACTTCTTTGAGCACGCTAATTGTTATATAATATCTTATGAAATTTTGCAACTTTTATGCTGATGTACCTTGTATGCATAACACTGTTTTTAATACTATAACCTTGAGTAGGAAATGTACGTAAAGTGACAATCTGGACTAAAATCACTAATGTATCGATTGTGGCATTTACCTCGTTCCTCGTGTATACATGTAACTTGTTTTAGTCAATAAACTACACACATACATACATACATATATTTAGATTGCGACAGAGCTACAAAATTCCGATTTGTAAACAATTATTCTAATTTAAGAAATTTCGGAAGGCGATTGATCATACCAGTGAAAATGAGTACTTATCAAGGAACTGAGCTAACAAACATTTTTTTCAAAGGAAAAAGCCTCTTGCGTAAAAACTATGGTGACTTGCCTTTGTATTTGGAACAGTAGAATTTGACTGACTCTGACAATCATACTTTGGCTGATAACAGCTTCCTGCAATGCTGTTGGTTAAGCCCAGAAATTCGGCAAAGCATGGTTACTGCTGATGACCGTTTGCCTTAAAGCATGTATTAAATTAACTAATGAATGAATTAATTAATGACAGCGATTTAAGCTTGCTCATTAGTGTGACTGTTTTGGGTTTTTGCTGATCCCGCTGATAAATCCTGTCGGCTCACAGGTTGTCATCTTGCTTATAATACTCGATGATTTAAGACGTGTTTCGTCACTTAATTACTTGCTGAAATATTTCTCGGTTTTCTGAAAGCCGCACAACAAATTTTCCCTTGTCAGCCAAGCTGCAATGCATTACAAAAATAGAAACGCTTTGATTAAATACCGTCTTATTTCGCAAAATCTCGTTTGCCAGGGACTATAATGATTTAGACGCGAGAATTTATAAATGAATATCTCTTTTTGCACGACTGGGTAAAGCTATTAATTTTTAGCACACGGATGCATTTGACTGTGAAAACAGAGATAAAAATAAAGTAATACAGGGATATGAAAGACAAGGGCTGAGTGGTAAAAAGTATAGAGGAAGTGAGAGAGAGAGAGAGAGAGAGAGAGAGAGAGAGAGAGAGAGAGAGAGAGAGAGAGAGAGAGAGAGAGAGAGAGAGAGAGAGGAGAGAGAGAGAGAGAGAGAGAGAGAGAGAGAGAGAGAGAGAGAGAGAGAGAGAGAGAGAGAGAGAGAGAGGAGAGAGAGAGAGAGAGGGGGAGAGAGAGAGAGAGAGAGAGGGAGAGAGAGAGAGAGAGAGAGAGAGAGAGAGAGGGAGAGAGAGAGAGAGAGAGAGGAGAGAGAGAGAGAGAGAGAGAGAGGGAGAGGAGAGAGAGAGAGAGAGAGAGAGAGAGAGAGAGAGAGAGGGGGGGGGGGAGGGGAGGGGGAGAGAGAGAGAGAGAGAGAGGGAGAGAGAGAGAGAGAGAGAGAGAGAGGGGAGGAGAGAGAGAGAGAGAGAGAGGGAGAGAGAGAGAGAGAGAGAGAGAAAGAGAGATGCACAGAGAGTTGATTTTGAATATTGACTTATCCACAAATGTCCGTGAAAACTTCACCATTGAATAGTTTTCTACTATTTGACTGGCATGATAGAAACCAGGCTGAACTACATTATTTTCTATTTTGATGATGTAATGAATGTTTTCACACACTGAAAGGAACTTACCGTTAATTTTCATCGTCGTTAAATTAACGTAGAATTACGTATAAACACATTATAAAGCCTAATTATTCTATGGCGTCAATACACAAGGGTTCCAAAAACTCACTACTGTAGTCGCATCTTCATACAGTCATTATTTTACGATGCTATGAAAACAAAACAAAAAAACAAAAGCTGTGTTTGAATGTGGCCTTGGCAGCTAAATATCGCTGTGTTTAAGGCCTTGGTAGCTAAATATCGCTGTGTTTAAGGCCTTGGCAGCTAAATATCGCTGTGTTTAAGGCCTTGGCAGCTAAATATCGCTGTGTTAAGGCCTTGGTAGCTAAATATCGCTGTGTTTAAGGCCTTGGCAGCTAAATATCGCTGTGTTTAAGGCCTTGGCAGCTAAATATCGCTGTGTTTAAGGCCTTGGTAGCTAAATATCGCTGTGTTTAAGGCCTTGGCAGCTAAATATGGCAATTAAAATTATAACATTTTGAGGGATATATACTCTAAGCGTCACATGTGCTGTAAACAATACATCTACTCTAACGACTAATATATAGTTTTCATTCGAAAAGAGTGGATATTCGCTAATTATACCATAAAGTATATTATACACTGTGGAATTTTTCGTTGTATGAAATTTATGCAGACTGGCTTCCAGCACAAGGTCATGAAAGATGGTTACTATCAAGGCGAAAATTTAATAGCAATTTATTCATTCTCGCTGGGATTCTGCTGGAATAAAAACCCGTAAATCTTTTCGCGAAAAATAATCCACTTTGACGTACAGAGAA